>BQNB010049195.1:0-42165 GCA_026074375.1 Tanacetum coccineum | reverse complement strand
TTATATCAAAATCCTAATTATATGTAATGTATACATATAAAATGAATGTGCAAGCCTTCAAGCATGTGTACAAGTGTACAATGAATCACATTTGAATTATCTTTTCCCTCCTGAATTAAGTTACAACTTTCTAAAGCTCAATGTACAAGTCAATAATACAAGAAAGTCAAACTAGGTCAGTTTACCTCCTAAATCACTTTGGTTTCTTACCACCACTTTAACACAAGGTACAAGCACTTAATGCATGACTTCTAAACCTTAAATATAATCCCTAAATCATTCTAAAACCTAATCTAAAACCCTAAACCCAAAAAACCCTAATTTTACTTTAAACCTAAAACTAAACCCTAAACCTTAAAACTAAGCCCTAAACCTTAATCCTAAACCCTAAAACTTAATCCTAACACTAATCCTAAACCCTGAACTATCTTAAACCCTAACCCTAACCCAAATTAAAACCCTAAAACTCTAACCCGAAATTAAACCAACCCGTCACCCCTTTTTCTTTCAGTTTGACCCATTTTAAACCTAAGCTAGCATCCTAGCACCTCAAGCACCTCTATGACATCACAGCCATGTCACCAAGTAGCTTAAGAAGCACCTCCATCGCCTCCTTGTAAGCTACTTGTAAACAAACACCTCCTTGTCGTCCTTGTGGTTAGCTATGGCCTTCAAACACCCCTCCACCTATCATATCTAGTTCCTAGCTCTAAATACTCATCATATGGCCTTCAATAATCATTACCTATGACCCTTGGCCACTACTCCAAGCTCTAAACTTAGGCACCAAGGTTTTCGAGTACTATATATAGGCATACATACACATACATTTCATTCACACCTCAAACTCATCTCATACACTCAAATGGAGTTCTAAACATTCCCTAGCAGCAATAAAAGATTTCCATGCATAGGGGTATATATCATAACTTCTTGAAATTTATAACTAAAGGGGCTGAAAATGTCATTATTATAAATTTATAACTATAAGGACCTATTTTGCCAAGTTTTAAAGTTAAAGGTTTAAATTATATATACTTTATATATAAAGGAGTAAAGTAGTAAAAGTTTATAAACCAAGGGTATATATTGCCAATTTTGCAAACTTAAAAATATAAAATATAATATTTTTATATAAATTATAAAAATATATATTAATATTATAAAACATGATTTTATTATAACCCGACACATTTATTGTTATTAATCATAAATCGACGCATTATTACGTTATATATTTAACGTAATTTTTCATCGACTAACTTTTGAAGAAACTTAAAATCTTATCGTATCACGTTACTATGGAATTTCATATGAAGGGTTTCATTTGAGTTTTCGTTTTGACGAGTTTGCTGGGTTTACGATTTAAAGTGCCCTGGCTCCTTAAACGATACTACATGGCCTCTGGATTATGATAGCTCGAACAACGATACAATATTTCTATAATTTAATAAATCAAAGATGTACGTTAAACTTTATGAAGTTTTGAAACATAAACTATCACACTAAGACTTGACATATTACTTCAGGTTGCTTGACAAGCCGTTACTTTCACTTGATATTCTTTTTCCATCAATTAGATTTCCCTATACCATTAAGGTGAGTTCGTAGTCCCACCTTTACATGTTTTCTAAATCCCGTGAGGAGATACATGTTCAATTGTTTTTATATACTCAAGTACTTAAAACCCATATTGTGAATTTATAGCCCCTCTTTTACTTCTTTACTGTTTTATAAATCTTTTTGGGGGAGATACATGCTTGTCTTATACAAATTAGACACAAGTGATCTTTGATATGTGATATGGTTCCATTATTGTGAGTTCATAGCCTCGCATTTTAAATCTTTATAACTATACTTTATATTGAAAGAGTTGTATATATACTTTATAACTATAAGGACTTATTTTGCTAAGTTTCAAAGTTAAAAGTTTAAATTTTATATACTTTATTTATAAAGGACTAAAGTTGTAAAAGTTTATAAACCAAGGGTATATATTGCCAATTTTGCAAACTTAAAAATATAAAATATAATATTTTTTTATAAGTTATAAAAATATATATGAATATTATAAAACTCGATTTTATTAAAACCCGACACATTTATCGTTATTAATCATAAATCGACGCATTATTTCATTATATATTTAACATAAATTATCATCAACTAACTTTTGAAGAAACTTAAAATCTTATCGTATCACATTACTAGGAAATTTCATATGAAGGGTTTCATTTGAGTTTTGGTTTTGACGAGTTTGCTGGGTTTACGATTTAAAGTGCCATGGCTCCTCAAACGATACTACATGGCCTCTGGATTATGATAGCCCGAACAGCGATACAATATTTCTATAATTGAATAAATCAAAGATATACGTTAAACTTTATGAAGTTTTGAAACATAAACTATCACACTAAGACTTGACATATTACTTCAGGTTGCGTGACAAAGCCGTTACTTTCACTTGATATACTTTTGCCATCAATCAAATTTCCCTGTACCGTTAAGGTGAGTTCGTAGTCCCACCTTTACATGTTTTCTAAATCCCGTGAGGAAATACATGCTCAATTGTTTTTATATCAAGTCCCTAAAGGAATAAACACATAACATATAAACCCTAAATGAGTTAAATTTAATTAACTCCCCTTTAAATATTAATCCGTTATTGTTTAAAAACCTTTTTCTTTTATCACTTGATGATTTTTGAAGAAGATAATTTGACACATTCTCCCCCTCAAATAATGATCCGTTTTCTATTGAAAGAGTTGTAGTCGTTATTTGATGGTTCAAATTATCACAAAAATGATTTTCTGATGAAACTGACAGATGATTATATTTTATTTTGAAAATCAACACCTTTAAAAGTATATAAGATTTCTCTTATTTTGACAAATAAATGCTCTGACACGTACATTAATTTGTATAAAGGAAGCACGGGTTGTGTTGCAAAGTGAACACAAGCCTTTGCATGGCCATGAAGTAGACCATGCCTTAGAAAATTAATTCCTGTTGTGAGGTCAAGTTTTCTTTTTGTCGAAATACTTGCCTTTAAGATGATGACCGGGTTGCTATCTAAAATAATAGCAAGCCATTGACATGTTTTGAAAACTTTTATAACTTCTGCTCGAACTTCATTTACAGCATCGTATCATTATTGAATGACATTTCTATGGCCATAAATGTTATCGATTTTTAGAAGACATGTCAAGAGAATCATATTTTTGTATTTTTGTATTTTTTAATTTTCTATTTTCTTTTATAAAATTTATATAAAATGAAAATATTTTTGAGTTTTTATATTTTCTTATATTCATATGATACAGAGGATATGTGAAGAGTTTTCCACCATTACTCTTCCTCTTCGCCAGCCAGCTTTTTCAGAGTCTCAGGAGACATGCTTTTCATTCCAAGCTTTTTGATGAGAAATTCAAGTCGTTCTTGTTCTAAAGGCTTGGTGAAGATATCTGCAGATTGATACTCTATTATGATAAAAT
Source organism: Tanacetum coccineum (assembly GCA_026074375.1). Lineage (NCBI taxonomy): Eukaryota > Viridiplantae > Streptophyta > Magnoliopsida > Asterales > Asteraceae > Tanacetum > Tanacetum coccineum. The sequence continues at coordinate 38,671 of BQNB010049195.1, read as the reverse complement.
ACAGCTCAACCACCCCCTTTTCCACTTGCTCCTTGATGAAGTGATGTATGATGTCAATATTCTTGGATCAGGAGTGTTGGGCGTTGTTGCAACATAGAGCAATGACACTTTTATTATCACAATACATTGGTATTTTGTTGAATATAAGGCCATAATCAGTCAGTTATAATCGGATCCAAAGTATTTGAGCACAACATCCGGATAGGGTGATGTATTCAGCTTTTGTACTGGATATTGCTGTGACCTTCTGTTTCTTTGACGACCAACTCACTAATCTTTCTCTTAATAGTTGCATACTTCCAGACGTACTTTTTCTAGTATCTTGGCAACCCGCATTGTCAGCATCTACAAAAGTTGTTAGAGCAATGCAAGAATCCTTCGAATACCACAGACCCATATTTATGGTTCTTCTTAAGTATCAAAAGATTTGCTTAACCGCATGTAAGTGCTTTTCGTTAGGCTTTGCCTGATACCGGGCACACATGCACACAACAAATACAAGGTCTGGTCTATTGGATGTGAGATACATATGGGTGATAATCATTCTATGATAACGTGTAGGATCAACGGCTTTCCCTTGTGGATCTTCATCTAGTTTGGATTTCTCCACCAATAGAGTATCCATTGGGTCGCAAGTTTCCATACTATATCTTTTAAGTGATTCAAGAGCATATTTATATTGGTTTAAAAAGATGCCTCTAGGACTTTGTGAAATTTACAGTCTAAGAAAGAATGATAGTTTGCCCATCATCGACATCTTAAAATTTGAACACATGACTTTTGAAAATGTTTCACAAAGATCAGGTTTACTAGAGGAAAAAATAATATCGTCGACATAAATTTGTATCAATAATATGTCTTTGCCTTCTCTTCTGACGAACAACATTGGATTGACGGTTCCTTTGGTGAACTTCTGGGAGAGTAGAACGATGAGAGTAAATCATACCAAGCACGTGGAGCTTGTTTGAGTCCATAAAGGACTTTCTTCAGCTTATATACATGATTGGGATTCTATTGATCTACAAACCCATCCGGTTGACTGACGTAGACCTCCTCACGCAGTATACCATTCAAGAACGTGGTCTTCACATCCATTTGATAGACGACTATGTTCATATGAGCAGCCAATGCTATAAAGATACGGATGGCCTCAAGTCGAGCAACAGGAGCAAAAGATTTCTCAAAGTCTATGCCTTCTTCCTAACGATATCCCCTCGCTACCAAACGAGCCTTATTTTTCAACACACCTCCCAGTCCGTCTAACTTCACCTTGAATATCCACTTCAAGGTAATAATCATAACACAATCCGGACGAGGTACCAGCTCTCAAACTTCAAGACGTTTAATCTCATTGAGTTCTTCTTGCATGGCTTCAATCCAGGAGGATTATGACAATGGTTCTTTATAACTCTTTGGTTCAACAAAAGACATGAAAGCATCAAAATAACAGAATAGGGCTTCATCTTATAATTGATGTCGAGTAGAGACTGGTCGAGAAGGATCACCAATAACATTATCAATCGGGTGATCTTTGGTCCATTTATTGATGTGTTCAGGTGGTTGATTTAGTAAGTGCACATTGTTTGGAGTAATAACCTGAGAAGAGGATTCTTCAGAACTTGGTTATGGAAATGGTATATCAAAAGAGGAATTATTATCTATGTGTGCAACTTCAATATCATGATCTGCTTCTTCAACACCAAGAGGAATGACTGGAGATGGTGTTTCTTGAGTTGTTTGCAAGGTACATAAAGATGGTGCATCTTGATTAGTTTTAGTTGAGGAATGTGTACCGGTTGAAACAACAGGTTCTTGAGCAATGACTACAGGAAATTGAGGATCAACACAAGGTGGAGGATTAAGGTACTCATCAAACATTGGCTGAAACAATCTTTCCCAGTCGTTCTTCATTGGTGGGACATACGGTGTTGGAGAAGGAATGTTATGCACAAGTCCTGAACTGATTGTTCCAAGAGTCAAATTTTTGGCCCGGGTCCTAAACTGAATTATTCAGAAGCCATTGCTGTCAACTCATCAAAATCAACATGAATATTTTTAGTAATTAACCGTGTCCTCTTGTTGTAGATTCGGAACGCTTTCTTTCTAGGAGCGCAACCAACAAAAATTCCTATATCAGCTTTAGGTTTCAACTTACCAAGGACTTCACTGTCATTGGTGGGATAGCAAAGGGCACCAAAGACATGGAGATAAGATGAGTCAGGTTTTCTATCATGGAGAAGTTCATATGGTGTTTTGTTGTGACATTTTCGGATTAATGATCGGTTTTGAGTATAGCAAGCTGTCACGACTGTTTCTGGCCATAGAAATAACAGAGCCTTTAAAAATATCAACATGGTGCGAGCAGCTTCGCCTAAAATTCGGTTCTGTTTTTTTAACAACGTCGTTCTATTGTGGAGTGCGAGCAACGGATGTTTAATGTGAGATTATGACTTCTTCATAATAAGCTCTCAGAGTCTGATTGACAAATTTTGTGCCATTATCAGTCCTGATGTTACGAACGGTTGAATTCAGTCGAACTTGAATCATTTTGAGAAATTTAATCACGAACTCTGGAACTTCATCCTTTGAAAGTAGAAATTTCACCCATGTAAACTGAGAATAATCATCAACGATAACCAGTATATATTTTCTCCCATTGATACTTTGAATCCACATTAGCCCGCAAAGATCAGCAGATAGAGTTTTTCTTGAATAGAGTCTTCAGCTCTAGGTTTATAGGAGTGTTTCTTGTTTTACCAAGAGCAAAAGCAGAGCACAAGTAATCCTTTTGATACTTTAGTTTTGGAAGTCCTCGGACAAGACCTTGTTTGATAATAGAAGTGATATAATCAAAGTTTAAATGAGATAATCTCCGATGCCACAACCAAGACTTGGTCTTTGAGGCGTTAGACAAGAGACGTATAGGAGAGGATAGAAACAAATTTTCCAGAGACAAAGTGTACAAGTTTGAACCCCTTGACCCCTTGAGTAGATCAACACCTTTTAAGTCAAGAATGAAGCAGGTGTGTTTGCGAAAAGCTACTTCAAGATCAGAATCACAAAATTGTCCCACGAAGAATAAGTTATGTCATAATCCTTCCACATAGTAAACCCGAGATATTGTAACATTTCCCATTTGATAGTCTCCATAACCCATTATCTTAGCAATATGATCATTATCGAATTTGATGGTACCCAAAAATTTACTAACGATTCGACAACCTGCAATTGATAAGAGAAGAAGATGGAACATTAGAAATAGTGGATCCCTCAAACTAAGTGGTGTCCAAAGAGTTAGATATTCTAGATTCAATTATCTTAGATTTACTACTCGATCCTACTAATTTTGGTGCTTTGGATCTCCTACTGTAAACTATGATTCCTTAAGTTGGTGTAAGAACTAATTTGTTAGTGATTTCCTTAGTAGGCACTACTTTAGTGGAGGTAATCCTAGTTAAAGGGCACCTATTTCTAACTATAGTAAAGGTCCTGCCTATAGGTTTCCAACTATATCTAATTTCAGTAAACATATTACTCGTAGGTTTCCATACTTTTCTCTTTTTATTTCTTTTAGATTTAGATTTAGAACGCACATTCACATCATTTACAAAATCAATAAGACACTTATCATGATTAGCATCAAACAAACATTTGTTACAGATAGCACACATAGATTCAAACTTAGCATTTCTTATAAAATGCTTAACAAATGTATTACTGATAGGTTCAGAAACAGAATTCGCATTTAACATAGATTGCATGACATGAGCATTACATTCAGTTTTGTCAACACGATTCTTTTTATTCTTCTTAGATTTAATGCTCCTAGATTGGTCTTCTACTTTATTGGTCTTGTTGCTACTTGATGGTTGTGAGATCCTATTGTTCTTTGTATTGCCTGAAGGCTTTGATTTGCTAGCATGCAAGCAGATTCTAAGAAAGTTTCACTAGGATTCTGTTTTCTAGCGCATTCTACAAGTCCACGAAGGGTATTAGTATTTTCTATAGTCTTCATAAGATAAACCTCATGGACATCCCTATTGTTCTTAAGTCTATGAGAAATAGGTTCTATGCCAAGCTTGAACATTCCTGGAGCAATAGTGGTGACAATTGGTGTTGAAACAGTAGTATCGACAACAAATTTTCCTTTAAATGTCCTTAATTCATTTTTCAATGCGGAAACAGCAAAAACCTTTTCTTGAAGTTGAGCATTTAAATCCGAATTTTCAACAGACTTTGCATTGATTTGAGCAATTAGAGAGTCATTGTGTTCTTTAGATCAAACACGTGTCTTTTGAATTGAATCAAACTGGTCTTTGTAAATCAATTTCAAATGCTCTCGTTCTTTTCTTAAATTTTTATTTTCAAAAAGTAATTTTGCCACACTATGCTCCTGCTCAATGTTTATTGTTTCAATCTTATCAATATCCTTCTTTACTTTTTCTACCCTTTCTTTTCCACTCATAGATTTAACCATATCCTTCAACTTTCTTATGACCGTTTCCTTTTCTTGTGACTACGGTTTCAATTCATTTATTTCAAATAATTGATTAAATGTAGGAGCATTTTGGTTTTTACCAGAATTGTCCTTTTAAAAAAATTGATTGAGTTGAGTTGCTAATTCCAAAGAAATGCAATGCGTTTCTAGAGTTGAATAACTTTTTAAAAGTTTATCATAAATATCTTTTTCAATCAAATCTTTCTTTTTGAGAAGCTCAGTCTCAAGTTCCAGACACTTACTGCATTCATCCACACATGACTTAGACATATCAAGAATATTAACATAATTCATAGCAATCTGTACAATTTCCTAAGATATGATTTGGTTCAAGAGTTGATCATTATCAATACGAAGTTGTTTAATTTAGATTTCAAGATCGTTTTTTGTCTACAGAACACTTATCAACAGCAGCTTCCATTTGGTTAAAAATATTTTGAACTTTAGTAATTTCATCTAGAAGAGTTTTATCAAACGCATTAAATGTGTCTTTTAAAACTTTTATAAATGGAATTATTTTAGTTAAAAAAAACAAGCTTTTGTATGTTAAAAACCCCAAGCACCTGCTGTTATAGCATCATATGTGGTTCTCTTTTTCTCTACCTTGTCAAAACTGGCAAGATGATGTTTTAGCTTTTTAAGACTTTCATTTACCAAACTTACCTTATGAAGTTCACTAGGAGCTTTGATTTTAACAGGTGTATGTGACTCAACAAAGGTGTCAAAAGTATGGTTTGAATGTTTTAACCAGAAAGCTTGTTCTATAGATAATTCTTTTTGAATAACAAAACGTTTACCAAAATCTTCTTTTATGTTATTCAGCTTTGAATAATCAATCGAAGAAATATTAATTTTCTGCTTCATGGAAATTGGATCATTTTGTTGTCAAGCATCTTTGATTGACTCTCTTCTTCCAAAATCAATGTCTCTTCATCATCAATTACAGAAATCACATCATGTTGAATAACCGCATCTTGTGATTCTTGCGGATATTTAGAGTAAGGAATGATATTGCTATCACTGGTTATCTCATTATCTATAAAATTGTCAATATGTGTTTGTTCAGAATACAAAATCTCTTGCACATCCTGTTTATATTCATATCATTCGATTAAGTATCTAAATTATGGGACTCAAAGAGGGGACGTCTGAATCACAACTTGAAAGATTTTCCATCAGAACCACTTTAGCCGAGGATATATTATCACAATTCAAGTCATAGGCATCTAAATCTTCAGTTTGGAAGGCTGAATTCTGAGGGATTGTTTGCTGAGAAATTGAAGCTTCTTCTATTCTAGGTTCTGATATGAATGCAAGTTGCTCTTCATCCAATATCTGACCAGCTTCTTGTGCTTCGGCTAACATCAACTTCTCCTTAAACCATGCAGAATTTCTTGGTCTCTTTGGCTGAGTGCACTGTTTCACCATGTGCCCTTCCCCCAAACAGTTATAACACTTCACAACCCTTGCTTGACCAGCTGTAGAATTTCCCCTTGAGGTTGTAGCAATTCCTTTGTTTCCAATGACAGTAAAGCTCTGAGTTTGTCTTCCTTGAACTTGTTGAATTGTGACTCTACCATCTTGAATGGTTGCTTGATTTCGAGGTTTTAACTATGTTCTGAGTTGATTGTTTGGGGTGGGAAACCTTGATACCACAATGCAGATAGGATGCCATGGCTTTGTTTATGCATTCAGGTCGGATATTCTCCTTGTTGACAATGTATGAACAACAAGACTAGAGTCCTATTAAGGAAATTCAGCTTGAGATTGTTGTGTCACTGACAGAGATAAGTATGGTTGTGGAGAAACTAATTGTTGTAGTAGATTGACTGGATTTTGATGGTGTTAATGATGAGTAGGTGCTGCATAAACTGGTGTGAATTGTTGAGTAGGTGGATGCATTAAAGGAACTGAATGTTATGGTGACTGAGATGGATTATATAGAGTTTGAGAATTGGCTACCAATGCAAGAGGATCCAAATATCTTTCATGCATGATACGTACTTCATTAGCCTCTCGTTCATGTTGACTGAGGTATGCATACAACTGATCATAGTTGGTGGTATACAAATTCTTTGGTAACTTTACATCAGTGACAAACTTGCTCCATTCCAGTGGAAGAGCATTCAAAAACTTGGTATTGACTTGAACTTGCTGCATTGTCATCCTAATAGTATGTATGTTATTGATCAGCTAAGAGAATCTCCAGTAATACTCATACAATGTTTCACCCTGAACAGAAGCAAACTTATCAAACAAGTTGTACAATCTGCATTCACGTTCTTGATATGATAATTCAGTGCCTTTCATTAGTAGCTTGGCTCTATCCCAAATATCCATAGCCGCCTCATGATGGTTGACAAGTGCATACACATCGGGTGGAAGACCATGAAGAACAATATTAGTTGCTTGAACATCACATTCATCTTGAAGTTGTTGTGCTTTAGTGAGTTTAGAGTATTTCTTAAGTCGAGTCTGTCCATCTTATTCAACAGTTTGGTAGACCAGTGAACCATTGTTTATTGAATCAAGCATCATTCTACCATTTTTCTTCCCTTTGATGAATAGTCGTATATGATTCGCCCATGAATCGTACATTGATTTCTCAAGAATTGGAGGGCTGTTCTCAGCTCCAGCAACAATTATGTTTTCTACTAAAGTAGTTATGTTTAATTGATGTGTGAAAAGATAATTGATTTTTGATCGTTCAGTGATTAGAGGTTGTTGTGTTAAAATTAGGTATGTTTAAGTGAATGAGTCTTGAGATTACACGGGATTTTATAATTCTTGATAAAACCGGGAAAAGAAATTAATCTTTCATGGGATTTTACAAATCAAAGAAATAACCGTATAAATCACCTAATGGAAGTGGTATAATTCACCCAAGAGAAATGTATAATTCACCCAAGCAAAATTGTATACTTCTCCCAAGCAAATAGGTATACTTCACCCAAGCAAATGGTATACTTCTCCTAATAGAAAGATGGTATAGTTCTCTTAAGCAAATGGTATACTTCTCCCAATAAAATGGTATACTTCTCCTAAGAAAACAGGTATACTTCTCCCAAGCAAATGGTATACTTCTCCCAAGAAAACATGTATACTTCTCCCAAGCAAATGGTATACTTCTCCTAATAGAAAGATGGTATAATTCGCCTAAGGTATACCTCTCCTGATGGTATAATCCGCCTAGGTGTATAATTATGATGATGTGTCATTTTATATACTTTTTTGGGGTCGTTTAACCCCCTATACCATGCATCTATGCCTAAAATAGGTACTTAATCGTTCCTTTTTAGGTATTTAGCATATGGAAGAAATACACGTGACTTGGGCTCATTTGGAGAAGAAACGGACAAGACTACTGACCAACACTAAGACTCTTGAAGATTTGTGCTCACAGCGCGTGGAGACGGCGTCACCAACTCTACCTGACCCCGTCACAACCCACTTAGTGACGGCGTCACAACCCACTCATGACGGTGTCAGCACGCACCGACTCACACGCAGATCTAGAATATTCTACTCACGATGGTGTCATGATTAAAACGTGACGCCGTCGCAACGATTTATCTTTATATACAAATCCGTTTTTAGGGTTTTAAGTGTATAACTTTAGAGTAAAAGAAAGGGGCAAACCCTAGTTCATTTAGTAGCTGTTAGAGATGATTTTTGGGCCACAAAACCCTATTGTACTTCCTTCAATTCATATTTTAATCAAGTAAGACTATCTTAATCATTCAATATGTATTGTTGTGTGATTCTTATCTGTTCTTGCTTTATCTTTAACATGCTTGGCTAAACCTTCTATTGTGTTCATTTATGATTGTATGAAACCTAGAATGTAGATCTAGTGGTGTTGCTTCTTGTGATGAATATGCATGTTAGGTCTTAGCAAGCCAGATTTTGTACGTATCGCTATTGATATGTCTAGGAAAACATGATTGTGTAGAAAGGATACCATCGGGTAATAGTTTTCATACTACCTTGCCTCTTAATATGGTTGATCCACTCTTAATATATTTCACATGCATTTAATATACTCTTGGGGGTCAGGTAATATTCTTCATACTACCTTACTTTGTGCTTTGCCTCAACGGAATATTAAATAGACGACAGGTTCGTGTAATTCGTTCATGACTTAGGAAATAGTTACATAATTCATCACAAGTGTGACAAAGCAACAACATTAGGAGAAGCAATCTATGGAGTAATATATGATTAAATAAACATAATCTTTTATTATATTGTTATCACCAGTAGCTTAGTTTATTATATAGTTTAATAGCTAAAACCAACCACCTCTCTAGTATATGATTTTACATGCTTTCATAAAATATAAAAATACAAAAATAACTTCTCTCAACCCTTAGAATTCTGTTAGACCGTGAGCAAGTCTTCCCAATCTATTCCTCGAGTGAACGATAACAACCCCCCGAGTCTTGCCTATACTACTATTACAACGATTAGGTGCTCTGCCTAGGGAGTTTATAAAAAAGTCTTGTAGAAGTCCCTTACGACAACCGCATCAACATGCCAGCTTAACACTAGTTGCTCGTTGACTAGTGTTATGAGTCCCACAGGATCTAAGATTTTTACTTGTGTGACAACCCAAAATTTCAAGTTTACTTTTACTTAATAACTTGAACGTTTTACTTTAAACATGTACGCACTTGCTTTAACTTATAACCTGTTAGGTTATCCTGCATACAACAAGGAACAACTTTGAATGCATACCTACTCTAGACTTAGTTTAGTCTACATGTAACAAGTACATTATCATCCTCATGAACATATTTTACAAGTCATTTGCATATGATTTTATAACTTTTACGTAAGTCACTTAAACTTGCATCATATTGCATGCATGGATACACAAACTACCCAACACTTTACCACCTCTCTTATATATACCCACATACACCTATACACATCAAGGTTTTAAACAAATTTCATCCCTTTTAGCATCTACAAAACCAGCCTCCCGTAAGTATACATACAAACACTTACTTTCCCATCTCAAAACTACAACCATGCCTTAAATTTACTAGCCTAGAAATTCACCAAGCCTTGAAACCAACTCCCCCTCCTCTCCTTATCAAATACATGGCTCAAAGCCTCATAAGAGTGCCGTCATTTGTCCTTTTTCCATTTTTGAAATTTTTTTGCAAGATTGTTGGTACAGTTTTGAGTTCAAAACTTTAGTCGTGTTTGGGCACCTTAGGCTTAGATTGGGAAGCTAAGACTTTTAAACTTTTTATAGCTGAGACATAGAATCAAACTCAGTGACTTGAATCAACTAAATAGGTTAAGTATTGAAGGAGCTATGACTAAAAAAAGTTGGGTAAAACTTTCTGAAAATTCCTAGCTTTGACATTCGTGTGTTGTTTAACACTTTTGGACCCTTTAAACTTTGATTTATACAATAAGGCTTACATATTTTGAAATACAACTCAAAAATATTCAACCTAGTCTTTTGAATAGACTTTATCAATAGAAAATGAATGAGTTATGATCCCGAGAAGTTGGACTAAAAATCTGGACATAATGTTTTTGTTTACTGTTTTGGTAAAAGGGTTAATAGTTGACATTTTTCTAAGTGTTTAACATATGAAAACTTTATAAGACTTCACTACAAGTAAATAAGAGTGATAAAAGTTTATAAAACTCATATGCATGTAAATCACTTCATATTGTAAACCTAAAGCGCCTTATTATTAAATTAGGTTGTGGTTAGGACTTGTGCTATCTTTAAACTTGCGTATATTTCCCCGATTGTACTACTTTGTTTGAGGTGAGTTTCATAGCCCCCATTTACTTGCTTTTAATTGTTTTGAGACACTTGGGGTGAGATACATTTCTTGTTTTACTTATGGACACAAGTGCATTAAACGATTACAGATTAGCCTAAGTACCCATTAACCCACTTTGGCCCACTATCATAGACCGTTAATTACTTCGTGTAAGCACGAATGGTGTAAATAGATCTATTGGGGTTGACACCTTGGTCCAGGTAAGTAACACTTATTTGACTGACTGTATTGGTCAAATGGGCGTATACCATTTGGGAAACTCTAGGTGGTCTTGGGTTAGAAACCTATCGAGCAACAACACATAACAACATGAAACTTTAGTCTGAGCTTCGGTGTCATGAGCTTAGTGCAATCGTAATTACTTTTTCTATAACATTGTATTTGTTATAATGGTCATACGTGGATATCTTGTGGTCCACACTTATGTTTACTTAAACATATGAACTCACCAACATTATTGTTGGCGTTTTAAGCATGTATTTCTCTAGTCCATAATTTGCATCTACTGAAGTTCATGGTAGAGTCTCCAAGAGGAGGTCGCATTACATTGGACATTTACTTCATGAACTAATATCATTGATTGTATTAAAACTTATTTACTTTTGTTGTGAAACATGGAGACTTGTTTTGTTGAAAAAACGTATTATTTCAAATGAATCAACGAGGTACTTTTTAAACCGACTCATATAGAGGTTGTTCTTTATACCTTGTGTTCGTGTGCTATGAAGTCACGAACCCTGGTTACCTCTCCGCTACGATATGTTAGGGGTTTAACAGATTGGTATCTAGAGAGAAGGTTAAAGAGAACTAGGTTGCATTATTAGGCCTAGACTATAACCATTGCATCATGACATTTCATCATAACATTCTGCGTGCATGCTTACTATACGTTTACACTTACTATATGCATACATTTACACTTTCCATTATATAAATGATTTTATATAAATACTGAAATTGTCACAGCAGTATGTCTACCTCATACATCTTTATTTCTTCAGACTCTGACGACGAGAGCTCCGGCTTATTTGTCTCTTACATCATCCTATCAGACTTGGAGGCTGAGGACGTTGCCTTACCGACTGTTGTACTTGACTATGTTCTAGTTTCGGACATCGATACCGAGCCGTTCAAGGCTCTAGCTTCACCAGACTATACACCATAGTCAAACACAAAGACAAAGGCTTTTGAGGAGACCCTCAGGAGGCTGACCCAGAGGAGTCCTTAGAGGAGGATCCATCTGAGGAGGATCCATTGGAGTAGGATTAGCCACTACTGGATCAGGTTGCACCTTCACCACCTACCCAACCACCACATGTTGTATCTACCTCCATCATCCAGCCAGGACGAGTTCCATCATTCCACCCATTCTGGTTACACCCTAACGCCCCATTTCTGATGTAACACACTTGATGAATATGGTGCGAGCATCTAGATACTTCAATTGCTAATCTAAGGCGCTGGTATTGCCAAGTACACCGTTGCATCATCTCGTAAGTGGTGCATATCATTATCACCACCACCACCATCATCATCATCATCACCATCATCAGCACCATCATCATCACCACTATCACCATCACCACTATCACCATCACCACTATCACCATCACCACCACCTGCTTTGCTACCACCTCGTAGGAGGTTCAGGATGACATCACTGATGAGGTGTCATTTTATACACTTTTTCAAGGTCATTTAACCCCCAAAATCATGATAATATACTCTAAATACACCATAAATCCTTTCTTTTTGTGATTTTAGTATTTTAGGAGCATGTAGATGAAACGTACATGATTTAGACTCAATTTAGGAAGAAACAAGACAAGAATGCAACTATTCAAGATTTTGATCATGCTTTAGTTTCATAGTGTGTGAAGACAGCGTAAGGATTTCCATTTGACGCCATCAAGAGTGAAGAGCGACGGCGTCACGGTTTGTTGTGACAGCGTCACAACATTAAGATGACCATTCCACTTGCGCGCGAAGTATCAGATATTGTTTTAATCATAACTCCTTCATACGAACTCAGATTTTGATGATTCAACTACCCACACGATCACAGCGATAAAATCTATAACTTGTTGATCTGGCCATAGTAACAGCATCACTAAGAAATCCAAACGGCGTCAGAATGCACCAACTCAACTTTTCCTATAAATATAACCTCATAACTTTGTTTCTTCCAAGCCCCAAACCCTAAGGCCGATTCTAGGGTTTGGGTAGGTGTTTTTCTAGCAAATTAGAAGGTCCTATTCAATCCATAAACATCTTGTAATGGTTTGATCATCGATTATATCTTAATTATGTCTTCAATTCTTATTATTAATTATTCTCTATTAAGTATGCTTGGTTAATTCATCTAGTGTTTGCTTAGATGTTATAATCCCTGAGATTGATTGTGTATTTATGTTAGAGATGATTATTGATGTTTATTATGCATGTTTGATTGAAGATCCGTATGTTTACATACTATAGTCGATTAATTTGTAATAAACTAGTTTGCATGATTAGGCAACCTTAACGTGGGTTTAAAAAAAAAAAAAAATAAAAAAAAAAAAAAAACAAAAAAAAAAAAAAAAAAAAAAAAAAAAAAAAAAAATATTAAAAAAAAAAAAAAAAAAAAAAAAAAAAAAAGACAAAAAATCGGTTTATTCTTGGTTATTTAGCAACCTAAAGACCTTTAAGAGACGTGACTTAGCAACCTAAGCATGGACAATTAATTAGCGATTTGTATGTAAGTGTGTATTAGTTAGTCAAAAGAGCAACCTCTAGGCTAATTAGTGATACTTGGCAACTGAAGGTCACATAGGTCGATTTATGTATGGTAGTGGTAGTCTTAATGCTTTATGCTTGTGTTCGTGTCTGATTAAGCAACCTCATAGACATTGGCCATAGGTATTGTTGGGAATTAAACTTTCTCACACTTAGTACAGCCAAGCTTAGTTAGTACTGGTAGAGTTAAAGTTAGTACTGCTGGAGTTGAGTTAGTACTGCCAGTGTAAACTTAACACTGCTGATGGAGGATTACAACTGCTGAAGAGATAAAGACCTGCTGAAGAGATAAAGACGTGTGATATGATTTATATTAGTTTATTTTGTGTATAATCTTTATTATTGAAAGTTCCCGAATAAGATATAATATTTGAAGCATTTGTAGTTTATTCTTGTAAAGGACTCGTGGTGTATAAAAGAGATCCAAGGTTATGATTGTTAGTGTGATTATATAGAGTTGCATGCGATAGCTTCAAGGGTGTTGCTAATTTAATTTCCATACACCCCCCCCCCGCCCCCTAGTATAACCTCGAGTACTGAAATTCTTGATATATTTATATTAGAGCTTTTTAGTAATCTCATTGTTCATACAATACACTGTTTCATTAATATTCTTCTAAGTATTAAAGAGTAGATTCCGCATACTCTTTAGTATTCACAAAGTTTTAACCATAGAAGTTTTGGATGTATCCAAAGTAACTTAATCTTTACAAGCTAAAGAATAGATCTTAAGTTGGGATCAACAAGTGGTATCAGAGTTTGTTTTCTGAAACTTTGATCTAGAAGTAACTAACAAGAATATCTCTTTACTCACAAGGAAGATATGGATCTAGAAACTGCCCAAACCAATACTACTGCAAAGTTGCCCCTTCTCAAACAAGGTGAATATGATATGTGGAAGCTAAGAATTGAGCAATACTTTTCAAGTACAAGACTATGCTCTATGGGATGTCATAGAGAATGAAAACTCATTCAAACCAGCAGCTCAAACAACAATAAATGCTGAAGGTACCTCAACTACACTAATACCAGACTAATACCAGGTCCTGTAACTACTAAAGAAAAGGCTCAAAAGAAGAATGATGTGAAGGCAAGAAGTATGTTACTGATGGCACTTACTAATGAACATCTAATGACTTTTAATCAGTACAAGGATGCTAAGACTTTGTTTGCTGCTATACAAACAAGATTTGGTGGTAATAAAGCCACCAAGAAGACTCAGAATACTCTTCTAAAGCAAATGTATGAGAACTTTAGTGCTCCAAGCACAGAGTCTCTTGACTTTATTTTTAATAGGCTTCAGAAGATTGTAAGTCAGCTGGCTATCTTGGGTGAAAATATTTCACAAGAAGATCTCAATTTAAATTTTTTGAGAAGTCTGTCTTCTGAGTGGAATACTTATGTTGTGGTCTAGAGGAATAAACCTGATCTAGACACAATTAGCTTTGATGATCTCTACAACAATTTCAAGATTATTGAACAAGAGGTTAAAGGAACTACAAGCTCAAGCTCAAGCTCAAGTTCTTAGAATATGGCTTTTGTGTCATCCCCTAGCAGTACTAATGAAGTTAATACTGCTTATGGAGTTAGTACTACTAACACTCAAGTCAGCCCTATTAGCACTCAAGTTAGCACTGCTAGTACTCAAGTTAGTACTACTGACTTAAGTGATGACACTGTTTATGCATTTTTGGCCAGTCAACCAAACTGGTCTCAACATGTATATAAGGACCTTAAACAAATCCATGAAGATGACATAGAAGAGATGGATTTAAAGTGGCAGTTAGCATTGCTGAGCTTGCGAACAAGAAGGTTTTTCCAAAAAACTGGTAGAAAGATCACTATCAATGGGAGTGACACAGCTGGATATGACAAATCCAAGGTAGAGTGTTTCAACTGCCACAAGATGGAACACTTTGCAAGGGAATGCAAAGGACCTAGAAACCAAGATAACAGAAACAGGAATCAAGACAGCTCTAGAAGGACTGTAAATGTGGAAGAAAATTCTTCCAAAGCCATGTTGGCTATTGATCGAGCTGGTTTTGACTGGAGCTATATGTCAGATGATGAAGTCCCTACAAACATGGCTCGTATGGCTTTTTCATACTTTGAGGTACTTAATGATAAAACTTGTTCAAAAACCTGTATAAAAAGCTTTGAAACTCTTAAAACTCAACTTGATGATTTAAGAATAAAGTTTAACAAATCTGAGTTCAATTTAGCAAATTATAAAAGAGGGTTAGCATCTGTAGAAAAGCAACTTGTCTTTTACAAAAAGAATGAGGTTATTTTTTATGAACAACTTGCTGTCCTAAAAAGAGATATCTCATATAAAGAGTCAGAAATTAGTTTGCTTAAAGGTGAGTTATAAAAACTTAAGCAAGAAAAAGAAAGCAATCAACTTAAAATTGAAAATTTTGATAATGCTTCTAAGAGTCTAGACAAATTAATAAGGAGTCAGATACCTGATAAAAGTAGAAAGGGTCTAGGGTTTGTAAGCTATAATGTTGTTCCACCCCCTCCTACAGGGTTATTTTCACCCCCAAATCTTGATTTGTCCTACTCTGGTCTAGAGGATTTCTAACAGCCCGAGTTTGAAGGCTATAGACCTAAGCCTAGTAAAAGTGTTTGTGAAGATACTTCTAATGAGGTTAAGGAATCTCTTGATGCCCTATTGGTTGAGGAGTTGGTGTCAAATGATAAGTTAGAGAAGAAAACTGTTTTTCCTACTGTTGCTAAGATAGAATTTGTTAGAGTTAAACAACAAAAAAACCAGTTAGGAAACTAGTCAAGTATGCTGAAATGTACATGTCACAAGGTCCTAGGGGAAATCAAAGAAACTAGAATAATCAAAAGTCCTAACAGCTAGGAAGTGACTTTGTGAAGTACAAGAAAGCTTGTTTTGTCTGTGGAAGTTTTGACCATATGCAGGCTAACAGCAATTACCATCAAAGGGAAAGGTGGTATATGGGAATAATTATTCAAGGGTGAATTATAATTATTCTGCTAAAAAGACTCACCCTAATGCACAAAGCATGGTTCCAAGAACAGTTTTAATGAAAATTGGCCTAAGATCACTTAATACTGATAGGCCTATTAATACTGATCATCCAAAAACTACAGTTTATAATGCTAGACCAATGTCACATTTTTTTAAATCAGCACAATCAACTGTAAAAAGGCCCTATCAAACAAAAACAACATTAACTAACAAAAATTCTAGCAAAAAAAGTTGATACTGTTAAAGGAAAATTTTATATTGCTAGGCCAAAAGCAGTTAATACTGCTAGGCCAAATTCAGCAGTAGTTAATGTTGTGAGGGTAAATCAGGTTAATGTTGTTAAGGCCTCAGCATGTTGGGCTTGGAGAGCTACCAAACTTAATAGTGCATCAATTACTTTGAAGAAACATAATTATGTTGATGCACGAGGCATATCCAAGTCAGTGATGGCTTGGGTCCCCAAAGAAAACTAATTTCCTTATTTTTATGTGCAGGGTCATCCACAAAAAGAAGATCAAGGCTATATTGACAGTGGATGCTCTAGGCACATGACAGACAACATGTCCTATCTCTCAGACTTCAAGGAATTTGATGGAGGATATGTTACCTTTGGGGGAGGAGCTAAAGGAGGCAAAATTACTGGTAAAGGAACTCTTAAAATGGGTAAGCTTGATTTTGAGGATGTGTACTTTATCAAGGAGTTATAGTTTAACCTTTTTAGTGTTTCACATATGTGTGACAAAAAGAACATTGTTCTTTTTACTGACACTACATGTTTTGTTCTGTCTCCTGATTTTAAGTTACCTGATGAAAGTCAGGTTTTACTTAAAGTTCCTAGAAAGAACAATATGTACAGTGTTGATATGAAGAATATTGTTCCTAAAGAGAGTTTAACCTGTCTTGTTGCAAAGGCCACATTTGATGAATTAATGCTTTGGCATAGGAGGCTTGATCATGTAAACTTTAAAACTATTAATAAACTTGTTAAGGACAATCTTGTGAGAGGTTTACCCTCAAAACGTTTTGAAAATGACCAAACTTATGTTGCTTACCTTAAGGGAAAGCAACACAAAGCCTCCTGTAAGTCCAAAATTCAGAACTCTATTACTCGGCCTTTATTAATGTTGCATATGGACTTATTTGGTCCAACTTTTGTGAGCAACTTAATGAATAAGAAATATTGTCTAGTTGTCAATGATGATTATAGCAGATTTATTTGGGTTTTCTTTTTAGCAACTAAGGATGAAACTAGTGGTATCCTTAAGAGCTTTATAACTAAAATAGAAAATCTAGTTGATAAGAAAGTAAAAATAATCAGATGTGACAATGGAACAGAGTTTAAGAATAAAGTTATGAGAGAGTTTTGTGAAAAGAAAGGAATTAAGAGGGAATTTAGTATAGTCAGAACTCCTCAGCAAAATGGTGTTGCTGAAAGGAGAAATAGGACACTGATTGAGGCAGCTAGAACCATGTTAGCAGACTCTAAGTTACATACTATATTTTAGGCTGAAGTAGTTAATACTGCTTGCTATGTGCAGAATAGGGTATTAGTTGTCAAACCTCATAATAAGACCCCAACTATTTAGAGGTAGAACCCCTGCTCTAAGCTTCATGAAACCATTTGGGTGTCATGTTACCATTCTTAATACCTTAGATTATTTAGGCAAGTTTGATGGAAAGTCAGATGAAGGATTCTTTGTTGGATACTCATTAAATAGTAAGGCTTTTAGGGTATACAACATTAGAACCAGGAAAGTAGAAGAAAGTTTGCATATTATGTTCTTGGAGGATAAGCCTATTATTGTAGGTGATGGACCAAAGGGGCTGTTTGATATTGATGTTCTAACAAAATCAATGAATTATGTGCAGGTGTTGCAGGTACAAACTCTAATGATTTTGTAGGTACAGAAGAAAGTATTGGTGCAGGTCATTCTAGCAAGGAGACAGGATCTAGCTAAGATTGCATTTTGATGCCACTGTGGAAAGATGGTTCACTATTTGATTCTTCTTCAAAGAATACTAGTAATGATGAACCACAACCTTCTAGTGATGCTAAAAAGAAGGATGATGGTGTAAGAAAAGAAAGTGGAATTGATAATCAAGAGAGGCCTGAAAATAGTTCTCAAGATATTAATACTGTTGGGCCAAGTATTAGTATTGCCAGTACAAATATTACTACTCGTAGTCTAAATATTAATACTGTTAGTCCAACAGTTACTACTGCTAGGTCAAATGGCTCTCAAACTGAACCAGACATGTTTTCTTTAGGAGATAATGCTACACTTGAAGCCACACATGGTGATTTCTTTGGTGATGAAATAGAAGTGGATATGAGCAACATCACTATCACATATCCAATACCTTCTACTCCAAATACAAGAATCCATAAAGATCATTCACTTGATTATGTGACTGGAGATGTGCAGTCTGGTGCACAGACAAGGAGAATGGCAAAGACTTTAAATAAACAATGGTTTATTAGTGTTATTTATGAAGGGAAAACTCATGAAGACCTTTATACTTGTCTATTTGCTTGTTTTCTATCACAAGTAGAACCCAGGAAAGTAATTCAAGCTTTGACAGATCCAAGCTAGATAGAAGCAATGCAGGATGAGCTTCTACAGTTTAAATTACAGAAGGTTTGGACTTTGGTTGATTTACCATATGGCAAGAGGGCCATTGGAACTAAATGGGTCTACAGGAACAAGAAAGATAAGAGAGGCATTGTAATCAGAAACAAGGCAAGGCTGGTTGCACAGGGTTACACTCAAGAAGAAGGAATAGATTATGATGAGGTTTTTGCTCCAGTTGCTAGGATTGAAGCAATTAGGCTATTCTTAGCCTATGCCTCATTCAAAGACTTTGTTGTGTACCAAATGGATGTGAAGAGTGCATTTCTGTATGGCAAGATTGAAGAGGAAGTTTATGTCTGTCAACCTCCAGGATTTGAAGATCCAGAATTCCCTGACAGAGTTTATAAGGTAGAAAAGGCATTATATGGTCTACATCAAGCTCCTAGAGCCTGGTATGAGACTTTATCTACCTATTTATTGGACAATGGATTTCAGAGAGGTCAGATTGATAAGACTTTGTTCATTAAAAGAATCAAAAGTGATATTCTACTAGTTCAAGTATATGTTGATGATATCATTTTTGGATCTACTAAGAAGGAGTTATGCACTGAGTTTGAGAAATTGATGCACAAGAAATTCCAGATGAGTTCTATGGGTGAACTCACTTTCTTCTTAGGACTACAAGTGTCTCAGAAAGATGATGGGATTTTCATCAGTCAAGACAAGTATGTGGATGAAATCTTGAAGAAGTTTGGTTTTTCAACTGTGAAGACAGCAAGTACACCCATGGAGACTTCAAAGCCATTGCTCAAGGATGCAGAAGTTGAAGATGTTGATGTTCACTTATATAGATCAATGATTGGATCATTGATGTACTTAACAGCTTCTAGGCCTGATATAATGTTTGTTATATGTGCTTGTGCAAGATTTTAAGTCACACCTAAAGTTTCACATCTTCATGCTGTGAAAAGAATCTTTAGATACTTGAAAGGTCAACCTAAATTAGGCCTTTGGTATCCTAAGGACTCACCATTTGACTTGGAAGCTTATACTGACAGTGACTATGCTGGTGCAAGTTTAGACAGGAAATCCACAACAGAAGGTTGTCAATTTCTTGGAAGCAGATTGATTTCATGGCAATGCAAGAAGCAAACTATAGTTGTCAACTCTACTACAGAAGCAGAGTATGTAGTTGCTGCTAGTTGTTATGGACAAGTACTCTGGATTCAAAATCAAATACTGGATTATGGTCACAACTTCATGAATACCAAGATTTACATTGATAATGAAAGCACCATCTGCATTGTTAAGAATCTAGTGTTTCACTCAAAGACTAAGCACATTAAGATAAGACATCATTTCATCAAAGATTCCAATGAGAAGAAGCTTATTCAGATAAGCAAGATTCACACTGATCATAATGTTGCTGATTTACTCACAAAAGTATTTGATGTTGGTAGATTTCAATATCTGATTGCAAGAATTAGAATGCTCAACCTCTGAAGTATTGATTGAGGGGAGGATAATTGTGTTACTATGAAGCTGATTATACACAAAGTATGTTTGTAATAAAATGGAAAAGCTGCATAACAACAAGCAGAAGTGGGTGAAGGGTCAGGAAATCCCACTTAACCCCAACACACATCCACAACTGCTTCACTACCTAATCTTGAACCAATCACTGTTCTATTATTATCTTAACCCAAAAAGACTCAAAAACCTAGGAAAGCCAAAAGGACCATTGAGATATCTCAGTCTAGTAGACCTATTCCACTTGTAGCAAATGAGACTGTCATTAAAGAGTGCGAAGACAGAATAGAAATGGCTACCACTACTGCTTCTAGCTTAGAAGCAGAGCAAGACAGTGGTAACATAAATAGGACCCAATCTATTGCAACACTTAATGAGTCTTTTTCTCAGGTAACTGGCTCAGGTAGTGGTCCCAGGTGCCAATATACCTCATTAGGGGGTGTAGAAGCTCAAATTAGGTTTGAGACTGCATCTAAACAGTCCAATGATCCACCTCTCTCAAGAGTTAACACGCTTGTAAGTTAGGAGGACAACATGAAACTAAAGGAATTGATGGATCTTTATACAAACTGCCTGAAGAGGTTCTAGATTTAGGATAACAAAAACAGACAGAGTGATTCAGTAAGAAAGAGAATTGAGAGAAAAAGTGAGAATAAAAATAGAAAGAAAGCTTGTGAGAATCAAAATTAATGATGAAAATGCTTTTTGGAATGACTTTGAGATTAAAACTGGGACCTCAAAAGTTAATACTGCTAGGCATTACTTACTACTACTAGGCATTATTTAGTATTGTTAGTCTAAAACTTAGTACTGCTGGGCATTACTTAGTACTGTTAGGCTAAATTTAGTACTACTATACTACCGTTAGTATTGTTTGGGGCATAACATATTTTTGGCAATTAAATATAGCCGTTGAGATATTTCTGCCAAATATTTTGCTTATAGGTGTCCTTAATTTGGATAATTCTTGATCTTTCTTTCACTCATAAGATTTCTACAAGATAAAGAATCAATTTTATTCAATCGGTCCAATCAAAGCCTTAAGTGCTCTCTATATAATCTCAATTGACTTTGCCAAACTCATATACTCTCATAAACGATCCTAACCCAGACCTTAATCAATCTTTTCCCAATCAACAATGGCGAATTTGGAGTTCTGTGACACACACAACATGATTGCTTACTTAAAGAAAACAGAGGGAAGTGAAGGATTTCACCAGATAGTGGATTTTCCCAATTCTAGTCATATAAGGTATGCTCTTATAGAAAATCCCACTATTTATATTTCACTCATCCAACAGTTTTGGAACACTGCTACTGCCAGAACACTAGATAATTAAGAGATGGAAATAACTGCTACAATAGATGGGAAAGTTAAGATTGTTTCTAAGGCATCTATTAGGAGGCATCTCAAGTTAGAAGATTCTGATGGTATTAGTAACTTGCCTGCTACTGAAATTTTTGAGCAACTTGCTCTTATGGGGTATGTGTCCAATTCTGACAAATTAACCTTTCAAAAAGGACACTTTTCCCCTCAATGGAAGTTTTTGATCCATAGCATCCTTCATTGTTTAAGTTCTAAGAAAACTGCTTGGGAACAATTTAGTAGCAATATAGCAACTGCTATCATTTGCTTGGCCACAAACAGAACTTTTAATTTCTCTAAGATGATTTTTGATGGAATGGTAAAAAACTTGGAAAGTAAACATAAATTTTTGATGTATCCAAGATTTATTCAAGTGTTTTTAAACAAGCACAAGAGACTGCTTCTACCTCATAACAAAACTTATATTGCTCCTACCCTTACATAAAAACGTTTTAGCAATATGAAGAGGGCTTCTAAGGGTTATACTGGGTGGACATTCTATTGTTTCCAACAATACTTGTTCAGGGCCCAGTTGAGTCCCATCACACACCCACTAGTGCTCCATCAACCTCATAACCACCAAGTTCATCACCCTCTAAGAGAACTACCAGACAGGAATTTGTGGTTCCTCAGCCTAGATCTCCTACTCAGACCAATGTAGCAGATGAGGCTGCTTCCACAGGTGTAGATGTCAGATATAGAGGGGTTGCCACTACTGTCACTAGCTTAGATGCAAGACAGGGCAGTGGTAACATTGATACGACCCCATCCATGCCCCATGATTCACCTCTCCCAAGAGTTTACATACTTGGAAGTAATGAGGGCAGAATGCAACACAATGAATTGATGGATTTGGTTACAAAATTGTCAGACAGAGTTGTAGCTTTGGAGACAAACTTGCAGCAGACAAAGAAAGTCTATTTTTACAAAGCTTATAAAAAGGTGAAGAAATTGGAAAAAACTGTTAAGACTAGACAAGCTAGAAGGAAGGCTAGAATTGTTGTATTTGATGATGAAGAAGATTTGGAGGATCCTTCCAAACAGAGGAGGAAGATAGCTGAAATTGACCAAGACCTTGATATTTCTTTGGTACAACATGATGCAGAGGTTCAGGGGAGACATGAGCATGATATGGAGCCTGATTTTAAGTTTACTACCGCTGAAGAAGTTTATACTGCTGAAAAAGAAGTTAGTACTGCTGAGCCAGTTTCTATTGCTGGTGCATTAGTTAGTACTACTGGTGCTAGTTCAGCCAAAGACAAAGGTAAAGCTATAATGGAGGAAGCTGAGAGTATTCATACCAAGAAAAAGTTACAGCTAGAATAAGAAGAAAGGCAGAGGATTGCTAGGGTACAAGAAGAAGCAAGCTCTTTTAACATTGAAGAATGGGATAACATTCAAGCTAGAGTTGAAGCTGATGAAGAGTTTGCACAGAGATTACAATCAGAGGAAAGAAAGATGTACTCTGAAGATGAAAAAGCAAGGTTGCTTGTAGAGCTTATCAATGAGAGAAAGAGATACTTTGCTGCACAAAGAGCTGAAGAAAGGAGGAACAAGCCACTCACACAAGCTCAATAGAGGACTTACAGGTCTCAATATATCAAAAGCAAGGGAAGTGATACACTAAAGTAGTTGAAGAGTTATTCTTTTGATGAAATCAAGAATTTGTTTGACACTACAATAAGGAGAGTACACACATTTGTTCCAATGAAGAGTGAAAGTGAAAGAGTAATTCCTGAGTTGGCAGCTGGAAGTTCTAAAAGAGATGTAGAATAAGAACTTGTTCAAGAAAGTTCAAAGACACAAAAGACTGAAGAAAGCTCAGAACCAGCTGAAGAACCAAAGGATAAGGAAGAAGAAGAATTGTCACAAGAAAGGATACAGCAAATGATGATAATAGTTCCAGAGCAAGAAATGAATGTTGAAGCTTTACAGACCAAGTGTCCTATAATTGATTGGGAGATTTACACTGAAGGAGCTAGGAAGTACTAGAAGATCATCATAGTTGGTAATCACACTAAGGTATATCAATTCTTTGATGATATGCTAAAAGCATTTTACAGAGAAGACTTAGCGAAGCTGTGGAGTCTAGTAAAAGAGAAGTTCACATCAACTGAACCAACAGAAGATAAAGAAAGAGAAATATGGGTTGAGTTGAAAAGACTGTTTGAACCAGATACAAATGATGAATTGTGGAAGCTTCAAAAACATATTCATGATATAACATGGAGACTGTATGATACATGTGGAGTACATCATGTATCTACAAAGGATGGAATAGATATCTACATGCTGGTTGAAAGGGAATATCCTTTGTCAAGAGGTGTTCTTACATAGATGTTAGTTGCAAAACTCTTTTTGGAACAAGATAATGAAATGTTCAGAGAACTTCTTAGGAAGATCTTCATGCAGGTTGAAAGGCCCAGAAGATGAAGTGTTTGGAAGAATCCTCTTAGAGAACAAGATTTTAATTCAAGAAACTTGATGATTTGGAGGTAAATCACAAGTTTAGGGGAGGATTGATGGGAATTAAAAGTCTACACACTTAGTACTGCCAAGCTAAGATTTTGTACTTCTCAAGTTACAACTGCCAGTACTAACCAGTTAGTACTGCTAGAAGAAAGTTAGTATTGTCAATACTAACTTAACACTGCTGAAGGACTTAAGACTGTTGCATGAAGACTGCTAAAGGGATAAAGACGTGTGAAAGTGACATGCATTGACTTATTCAGAGTATATTCTATTTAGTTAGAAAGATATGTATAAGTTTAACAACATGGAATATTTGTAGTTATCTTGTAAAGTACTCCTTAGTGTATAAAAGGAGATCCTAGGTTATGGTTTTGAATACACAATAGTCATAGACGTTTTGATGCATAGCTTCAAGGTTATAAACCCTAGTAGTACACAGAGTACTCGTATTATTCATAATAATATTGGAGCTTTTCAGTTATACATTGTTTATACATTGTTCATTCAGTTTACGGTTACATTCATATTCTTCTAAGTATTAAAGAGTAGATTCCGCATACTCTTTAGTATTAACAAAGTTTATACTATAGTTGTCTTGAATTTATTCAATACAACTAACCCTTTTACAAGGTAAGCAAGATCTTAAGTTGGGATCAACAATATTCAACTAGTTTTAAGCTATAAAATACACTAAAATGCATATTAATTAATAGAGATGCATTCAATTTTATTCGATGCTTATCGAATGTGTAGCTATAATTATTTTCATTCTTCTCATTTCTATGTTCTTTCTTATTTGATCCGAAGGGGTTGTTTACTAAATTAAGTGTTTATAGACATAATCGGTCAACATATGTCATTAATGGAATGCTACACTATCCTTAAGTATCGCCTCATGATTGCATTATTTCATGTTGATGCGATATACCCGGTTTGTGGTAAGGCGTGTTTGGATTCCTTTAGAGAACATACGGTTCATTGTAAAGAGCTCTCAGGCTTCAAGTACCGACACAATATGGTAGAGTACATTCTTTTTTATATATGTAGGCGTGTCGGGATCTCCGCCAAGAAAGAAGCACCTGTGAACTTTTTGAATGACCCGTCAGACGGAAGATCCACACTCAGATCAGCTGACGTTTTGGTTTTTGAATGGGTTGGAGGGAAATATGCGTGCGTGGATCTGACCGGAGTTTCTCCTCTTGTGGGGTTGAATAGTCGGGGTTTTACAGGGGTCAGACTGCTTTGAAAGCTACCTCATGCAAAGTGACAAAACACGAGAAACAATGCATTAAAAATTAACACGTGTGTATTGCTTTCGTGTTTGTTACATTTTGTTTCCTTGCACCTGAGGCGGTGAAGCTACTCAATAGAGTTTAACGGGGTATGAATATAATGTTATGATGCTTAGATCAACAAATGTGATTTTTCATAAGATTAGTTTTGCAATTAAAAAAGGCTAACGGCGCAGCTTGTTACTCGTTTGACTTCTACCTCAATATAAATAATAAGTTATTATAATAAAAAAAATTGGTTAAAAAAAGGAAAAAGATCCCCTCATGTTCATTTTGAACATGAGAGGTAATGTTGTGCTTTGTGTGATTGTACATTTGATTTAAATAATTAAATATACAATCACATAAAGCACAACATTGAACATGAGATAATCCTTATCTTTAAAAAAAATGCATGTATACATTTGCTATTTAATTTTGAAAGAGATTATTATGAACCTTTCCAATAAGATGAAACAACGATTTATACTTTACTTATTCATTAAGCGAAAAAAAAACACCTTAACTCTACAGTTTAATTAATACGAATAAACATATGGACTCTAAATACTTTAATCATGTAATCAATCAGCTGAATATATATACATGTATGTATACACGAGGGTTCATGCATATTGTTAATGTACCTGTGATGATCATGTGCATCAAGAAACATCATTTAAACATAATTAATATTCTATAAATTTAAAGATTAGTTATTTATATCAGAAGGTCATTCGGTATTTAAATTTTCTTTTTATCAATGTCACCGACATATTGAACTATTATGAAGAAAAAAAAGGTACTTTATGTGTCGTTAAGATTTTTTTCACTTTTTGTGTTTCGCTAGGAAAAAGATGAAGCGAAATTTATCGAGCCCCATTTAGGCCATACATGAAATTGTCAAGGCAAATGTCTCATTCATAGTTTGTTTCGACTATTTTTTTATAAGGCTGTCCCAATAATTCAAATAAATTATAATATTCGCAAGTAATATTACTTTCTCTACAAATAACAACTATACGAATCTAACTACATATTGAATATAGTGGAACAATGCTTTGACTATTAAACACCTAACACGAAGTCTCAAGACTCTCCAGAAGACTTCTCAATCTTCAAAGTTAAAGTACATGCCTCTACATTCATTATCATATTTCATTATAATCTTCATTATAATCTAAGAAGGGAGTTATTTTGCATACTAGTTTCTCCCTGCACACAAAGGGACAAATCTTAACCATCCATTTCATTTGATTAAAAAGACATGATTTAAAATTAAAAAAAATGGAGGGACCAAAAGTGTAAATTTACTAAAATTCACACTACCACTCCCTCATTATTTGTAGCGTTGGCAAATCTTGCCCAAATTGCAATTAATTGATTTTTTTGACATTTTGTACGTATTTTTACCTTTCTTTACATTTTTTACGTTTTTATACGTTTTTGTCTGTATTTTTACGTTTTCGGCCGTTCTTTTACGTTTTCGTCTGTTTTTTAACGTTTTTGTCAGTTATTTTACGTTTTCGTCTGTTTTTTTACGTTTCCGTCTTTTTTTACGTTTCCACCGTTATTTTACGTTTTCGGCAGTTTTTTTACGTTTTCGTCCATTTTTTAACGTTTTCGTCTTATTTATACGTTTCATCCGTTTTTTAACGTTCATGAAAAACAATCCCTTTAGCCTTAGGTCTTATGCTATCAGCTATAATTGTTGTAGCAACAGTTGTTGTTGTAAGTTTTGGTGTTGTTGTTGTTATACCCTGCTCTGGTTCTTGTGTCACAACCTTATCAGCCTTGGGTTTTGCACTCTTCAACTCTGCCAGTGCTTGAGCCAAAGTTATTTCAACATCAGTTATTGTAGTTGTTGTAGTTGTAGTTGTAGCAGCACTAACTAGAATTGTAACAGCAGTAACTTCTTCAACTACACTTCTTGTTTCCTCAGCAGTGTTAACAACATCTATACTTTCAACAATCACATCATCACCATCTAAGTCATTAACACCAAACATATCTTTAGCAGTCTGGACATTAACTAAGTCTGAGTGTCCTTTCTCTTTGGCTTCCTAGGTTTTTGTTTCTTTTGAGGTTGAGATGTTGATGGTTGAATAAAAGTGGGTGTGTGATGGGGATCAGTGTGTATTGCTGAACCTTTAATAAGCTAACGGAACAATCAAATAAGCTAAAAACAGACAATAAGCTATACCTAATAAGCACTAGAGCACAAAAATAAGCTAACAAAATCAGCTAACAATAAGCTTAAATTACAGATTTACCTAAAGTGTGTTACCTAATTCCATCAATTTCTTTAGTTTTAGTCTATCCTCACCACTTCAAAGTGTGTTACCTCTTGCGAGCAGTGGATCATTGGAATGTTTAGATACATTCTCAAACCTAGTTTGAGCAATAGTATCCCCCATGGTTTTTTGGCACCTGAGAACACTACCTGAACTAGTTCCTGGGGAACTTGGTTCATTAAATGTTGCTTTGGATCGGGTCTTATTGATGTTACCCCTATCCTGCTCTGCATCTAAGCTAGTAGCAATAGTAGCAACCCTCACCAAACTGTCATCCATCTCCTCATTGACAGCCTCATCTGCAACATTATCACTAGGAACAGTAGACTGAGGTACTTGAGTGTCCTTTCTCTTTGGCCTTCTTGATCTTTGTTTCATTTGAGGTTGAGATGTTGATGTTTGAATAAAAGTGGGTGTGTGATGGGGATCAGTGTGTATTGCTGAACCTTTAATAAGCTAAAGGAAAAATCAAATAAGCTAAAAACAGACAATAAGCTATCCCTAATAAGCACTAGAGCACAAAAATAAGCTAACAAAATTAGCTAACAATAAGCTTAAATTACAGATTTACCTAAAAGACTTTTATACTTAAAAATCCTAAACTTAAAATGCTAAAAGCTTAAATAAGCTCAATCCTAAATTAAATAAGCTATAAGGGATTAAAAACTAACCTAATAAGCAAGATGAGACACAATATAAGCAAATTCAATAAGCCATAAGCTCAGAAGAGCAAATAAGCTAAATTGGCCAAATCAGTTATC
This sequence comes from Tanacetum coccineum, assembly GCA_026074375.1. NCBI lineage: Eukaryota > Viridiplantae > Streptophyta > Magnoliopsida > Asterales > Asteraceae > Tanacetum > Tanacetum coccineum. The sequence goes on along the minus strand of BQNB010049195.1, from coordinate 10,317 downwards.
CTAAAAGCCCAAAGTGTACTTTCTAGCTTAATTTTAAGCAAGGAGATGGATCATTATGGCTTAATGGGCCATACCACTGAAAAGCTTGTCCTATAAGCTACAATAATCAATTTTCAACAAGAATTTTGAAATTCAGGACAAGCCAGAGAAGCCAATTGAAAAAGCCTATTCACACAGATTGCACTCTTTTTTGGTTTTCTTAAAAAGACAACTTGGCTTTTTGCAGCCTCAAAATAAGCTAGTAAGTGAGTTTCAAAATCCTTAAAAAGTTAAAACAGATTAAGCCTATAACTAAAACTACTTGTGCAAACAAATTCAAGTCCTATTCCTACTTTAGCTTAACTAAATTTGAGAATAAAAAATGGAGATTTAAAACTAAACAAGTCTTGACAGGTTTGAGTATAAAAACCACAAGACTAAAACACACTTAACCTACTTTTACCTATTGCATTTAACCATAAAATATAGTACAAACAAAGCCTTAAAACAACTTTTAGAGCAAACAATCAAAAGAAACAGTTTGAAAGGATTTTAAAAACACAGATTCAAGGAGCATATGCAAGACTCCTTAAAACTTGATTTTTTTCACTTTAAAATCTTTTGAACAGATTTTCTTAACTTGAAAAGGCTTGTTAAAGAAGGCTTAGTGAACCAAAAAGTTTTTTTCAACCAAATTGACCCATTTCACCTACTGACCCAAACACTCCTTTAAAAATATAAAATCCATTTTAAACATGGTTTGCAAAGATTTGAGCAATATTCTTTAAAGACAGATGGTAAGCAATGAACACTAAGAAATTTTAGACAAAATCCATCCACAGATAAGCACTTAGAATAAGCAAAACAGATAAGCAGTATTAAGAGCTAAATCTAACAGTCTTAACTTAAAACTTGAACAACTAAGATTTAAACATTAAGAAAGCATAAGTAAGCAATTAACAATAATAAGAAGCATAAATAAGGAAGTATAAGTAGAAAACAAGCACTAAAATAAGCAAACAGTAAATTAAGCTATAAAAGTAAAAAATGAAACTAACAAATGCCTTTGCTTAAACAAGGCTAACCAATGATCAAAAGAGCTTATCTAACAAGCTTTACCTTGTTCAAGAACAAGCTAGTGACAGCAATAAGCCCTTCCCTTTCTGGCTTATCTTCCCAAAAGAGCTTTTAAGTGATTTTTAGTAAAAATGAGGACTTAAACTATATAAACTATAGACAAGTTTATATAGCTCAAGTAAAGCAGCTTAAAATGACAGTAAATGAAAGCTTATGAGAGCTTAGCAAACAATTTTAAAACATAACTTGCATTAATCTTAAAAACATAATTTAACATATAACCTTAAATTTTCATTAACTTAAAAACAAGAGTACAAGATTTAAAAGAAAATTACAATAACATTAAAAGACTTAATATAAGCTGAAAATTAAAAACTTAAAAACTCTTTGCCCTTAGGCTTACAATGATGCCTATTTATATTAAAATCTTAAGAGTCTTGGGTCTTCACTTGTGTTAGTTCTGAGAGGGACTGAGCACTTGTGCTAGTTGTGTGAGTAGCTCAAATCATCATCATAGCCGTCCATCTTGAGTGTTCTCCAAGGGGTATGATCACAACCATTGATTTCTTTTGTCTAATAAAACATAATGGGATTGCCACAGTGGCTTATATTTTAGCTGGGAGGTGGGGTTAAGGTTTAAGAGTGATGGTTTTGTTTGGTGGTGCAGAGGTCGAGGTGAGGAGAGTAACAGGGGTGGAGGAATAGTGTTGGCGGGAAAATAGGTTTCATATGTTTTGGGGATACAGGGTATAAGTTTGTGGGTTATGGCAACTTTGGTCCCTCACGTTGTATAGAATGTTTGCAACCACAGTCCTTTGTGGTGTAAAAGTTTAAGGGAGTTGGCAAGTTTAATCCCTGAGGTTGTATTTTTTTGTTGCATGGAAAGTCCTTGTGGTGATATAAGACTAACAGCAGTTAAGTCTTAACAGTTTATGGGTTTTGGGCTTATTTTGCATTTTGGGCCTTAAATGGTTTTTATGAATTAACCATTTAAATGTCTTGATATTAATAGCTTAATGGACTGCCCCGGCCCATTAGATAGGTACGGGTGGGCCCATTAAGTATTTCTTCGTTTACGGCTTCGGCTTTGACTTTGACTTTTGACTTTTTGGCTTTGACTTTGACTTTTTCACGCTTTTCCATCTCGTGCTTGGTTTTGACGGTTTTTGCTTCATTTTTGTCCTTTTTGTTGATATCCATTTCTTTCACAATATAAATGCAAAACACACAAATACAATGTATTTTTGGTATGTTTTTGGTCTTTTAAGTCTGTTTTTATAGGCAAAGGGTATGTGTAATTAAACACATACCAAAATCCCCCATACTAAACTATTTTCGTGTCCTCCATTGTTTGGAATAATGGTGTTTCCCTTCCAGAAAAGCCTTTTCCTACCCTTCTCATATTCCCAAATATCTTCTTAGTGTGAGAGGGTGCAATGTAAATTCTCTTGTGACTTGCCATCCCATCAACTTGTTTATCTAAAAATACATGCACAAACCTTAGATACATTAAGAATTTACCCACATTATCCAAGTTCTTCACCATACTTTCAAAAATGTATTTTAAAAAGTTAAACTTCTGGTTTGTAGCTAAGTTAAGCTTGGTATTTGCAATACCATTAGTGCTACTAAACTCATTCCATGCAGTAGTCTTAGAACTTAGGCATTGTAAAACAGTATGAATAAGGAATTTCCATTGTGGGGAAAAGAATGCCTTATGAAGTAAGCTTTTGAGAAAATTTTTATGATACCCATCCAGTGTAAGTTGTTCAAAGATAGTAGTATTGGGTAGACAATCAACACCTCAGCCATCTTCTAGTTGAAGTTATCTTCTCACAGTAGATTACAGTTATGTATTCTCTTCTTTTATCCACTAGGGATTGTAACTTGTACTTCCTCTTTGACAGTTTTTTCCTTGACAATAGCTAGAATTATTTTAATACCCGATGTTATAGATTGTAGATTTAACCGTATAATGCATGTTAATAGGAGTGTGTATTCAAGAAAATCTACAAATTTGTTCAATCCTTTCACTTTGTGCAGGTTTAACAAGAAAACTGCGAATGTTTATGAGTATCAACAAACTTTATGGTCGTCATTGTGTTAGGTTTTGAATGATGAATGATGAAATTAAGTTAGGGCTTGTGATTAGAGAGTATTTGAAAGATTGAAATCGATTAAATGAATGAATGAAACCCTTAATCAAAGTATTTATGAAAATCCCTAACAGCAATTAACGTTCAACTGGCTAGTACTAAGGTTATGCCTAGCAGTATGTACTTTTTAACAAGCAGTAGTAAGTTTATGCTTAGCAACATTAAATTTTACCAGCAGTATTAAGTTATGCCTAACAGCATTAACTTTGAGTTACCAGCATTAACTCCAATTTTAGTCCAAACACTCTGTTTGTTTTTATTTCATACAACTCTCTTTCTGTTTTTATTCTCACCAATTCTCTCAATTCTTTTTTACTTACTAAAATCGCTCTGTCTGTTTTTATTTCACATAGCTCTCTTTCTGTTTGGGGTTTTTTGTTTTTTTCCGGACTCATAAATTTCTCGCTCAATTCCTATTTACTCACCAAATCTACTTAGCTTGTTTTTATTCCACTTAATCAAAACTTTTCTTAGCTTTTCTGTAAACTGTTTGTCCAAATAAAACCAAAAAGAAAACACAATCCATAGCAACTTTCTCAGTATTAATTCTACCTAGCAGTATTAAGTATAACTAACAGCAGAAACTCAGTAGTATTAAGTATAACTAGTAGTACTAATTATACTTAAAAGTAAAAACTTTTAATGACATGAATAACAGTATTAATTCATACAAAACTCTACAATAACTTAAAGAGATAAAAGACTTTAATGATTTCGCATTCCAATACTAGTAATCAAATATTAAAATCTACTTACATCAAAAGCTTTTGTAAGCAAATATGCAACATTCTTGTCAGTATGGATTTTAACCATTTAAATCAATTTCTTATCATTGCAATCTCTAATAAAATAATGTCTAATCTCTATATGCTTTGTTTTTTAATGAAAAATAGGATTTTTAATTATGCAAATAGTACTGTTATTGTCAACAAAGATCTTGGTATGCATAAAATTATACCTATAATCAAGTAGTTGATTCTGAATCCAAAGTACTTGTCCACAACAACTTGAAGCAGCAACATATTCATTGTCTATTATGGAATTTGCAACCACTTTCTGTTTCTTGCACTACCATGATATTAATCTACATCTAAGAAATTAACAACCTCCTGTTATATACTTTCTATCCAAGCTTGCTCCAGCATAATCACTATCAGTGTATGCTACCAAATCAAAAGGAGAATCTTTTGGATACTAAAGGCCTAATTTTAGTTGACCTTTTAAGTACCTAAAAATCTTTTTCACACATGAAGATGTGAAACCTTTGGATTGACTTGGTATCTAGCACAGGCACACACTGCAAACATGATGTTTGGTCTTGAAGATGTAAGATACATCAATGAATCAATCATTGACCTATACATATGAACATCCACTTCTTCACCAGCTTCATCCTTGAGCAAAGGCTTTTGAGTTTCCATTGGTGTGCTTGTAGTCTTGACTTCTATAAACCCAAATTTCTTTAAAATTGCCCCAATATATTTATCTTGACTAATAAATATCCCATCCTTCTTCTACTTTACTTGTAATCCCAAGAAGAATGTAAGTTCTCCCATAGAACTCATCTATAATTTGTCATTCATCAACTTCTTAAATGCAATGCATAGCTCCTTCTTTGTTGAACCAAAGATGATATCATCCATATAAACTTGGACTAGCAAAATATCACCTTTGTACCTTTTGATGAATAAGGTCTTGTCAATTTTCCCTCTTTGAAACCCATTGCCAACAGATATGTTGAACAAGGTTTCATAACAGCTCTAATGAGCTTAAATGATGTAGTCCATATAATGCATTTCAACCTTGTATACTCATTAGAAGGCCGGGGGGCAAGCCCTGGAATCTTCAAATCCTGGTGGTTGACATACATACACCTCTTTTTCAATCTTCCCATAGAGAAAAGCACTTTTTACATCCATTTGATACACCACAAAATCTTTAAATGAAGCATAAGCTAAAAATAGCCTAATTGCTTCAATTCTTGCAACAGGGGAAAAGACTTCATCATAGTCAATCCCTTCTTCTTGTGTGTACCCTTGAGCAACCAATCTTGCTTTATTTCTTATCACAATTCCCCTTTCATCCTTTTTATTTCTGAAAACCCATTTAGAGCCTATAGCCCTTTTTCCATTTGGTAAATCCACTAAAGTCCAAACTTATTATAACTTGAATTGTAGAAGCTCTTCTTGCATAGCCTTAGCTTGGATCCTTCAATGCATGAATTACCTTTTTGGGTTCTTCATGTGATAAAAAACAAGCAAACAAGCAGTTTTGAAGGTCTTTATGGTTTGTTCTTTGTTGAATAGTACTAACAAACCCATGTTCCTCTAAATTCTTTGACATCTTTCTTGTTTGTGTAGCTGATTGCAAATCTCCAATCACTTGATTAAGAGGATGATCTTTATGAATTCTTGTAGTTGGAATAGGACTGACTTGGATTATTGTATCTAAATTGTTCATGTCAGCCTCTGCACCATCTTCTTGATCATCACTTGAGAGATCAAATATGCTATAATCTTCCAAAGCATGCATATTTGGATCAACTGGAAGTTCTGTATTATCCTCATTTGTGCCAACAGAATTAACAGTTGAACTAACAGTATTAACATTGTTAGTGTTGTTAACATTATCTTCATTCTCTTGTTCATTACATTCACTTTCTTTTCTTGGATCTTCATTAACCTTCTTTTCAACATCACTTAAAGGTTTGAATCCATCATCATTAGAACTCTTTGGATTTTGGGAACATAGTGGATCAGCAATCCATAATGGTAGCAAAATGCAATCTTTGACAGCTTCTGTCTCCTTTCTAGCTTGACCTGCATTATCACTTGCTTTTGTACCTACAAAATCATTAGAGTGTGTACCTGCAACAATTGGCTCATAATTCATTGTTTTTGTTAGTGCATCAGTATCAAATAGACAATCTGGTCCACTACCTACAACATTACGTATACTCTCACTAAACCTAATATGCAAGTTTTCTTCCATTATCCTTGTCCTACTATTAAATACTCTAAAGGCTTTAAGATTCAAAGAGTATCCAACAAAGAAACCTTCATCAGCCTTACCATCAAATTTTCTTAAGTAATCTATGGTATTAAGAATGGTAACAGGATACCTAAATGGTCTCATAAAACTTAAAGTTGGTGTTCTACTATGAAAAAGTTCATATGGGGTCTTGTTATGAGGCTTAACTACTAACACTCTATTTTGCACATAGCAAGCAGTATTAACTGCTTCTGCCCAAAAAGTAGTTAGCAACTTAGAATCAGCTAGCATAGTCCTAGCAGCCTCAATTAGTGTTCTATTCCTCCTCTCAGCAACTCCATTTTGTTGAGGAGTTCTAGCTACACTATATTGTATCAAAATACCATTCTTTTCAGAAAACTTATTCATTTCTCTATTTTTGAATTCAGTTCCATTATCACATCTAATCACCTTAACCTTGTGATCTACTAGATTTTCTATCCCAGTTATGAAAAAACTTAAGAATGCCACTAGTCTCATCCTTATTAGCTAGAAAGAAAAAACCCATGTAAACCTACTAAAATCATCTGTGACAACTAGGCAATACATTTTCTTCATAAGGCTTTTTACAAATGTTGGACCAAACAAGTCCATATGCAACAAATGTAAAGGAAGACTGATTGAGTTCTCTATTTTGGACTTACAAGAGGCTCTGTGCTGCTTTCCCTTTTGACAAGCAACACAAGTTTGATCATTTTCAAAAAGTTTAGAAGGTAAACCTCTTACAAGATTTCCCTTAACCAATTTATTCATGGTTTTAAAATTTAAGTGACCTAGCCTTCTATGCCAAAGTTTAGATTCATCAGATGTGGCTTTTTCAAAAAGGCAAGTTAAACCTCTTTTAGGAACTATGTTCTTTAAATCAACACTATACATATTGTTCTTTCTAGGAACTCTAAGTAAAACTTGACTTTCATCAATTAACTTAAAGTTTGGAGATAAAACAATACATTCAGTGTCATTAAAAAGAATACTATTCTTTTTATCACACATTTGTGAGACACTAAAGAGATTAAACTTTAACTCTCTCACAAAATACACATTTTCAAAATCTATATTACCAGTTTTAATGGTACCTTTTCTTGTAATTTTCCCTCCTTTGGGGATCCCTCCAAAAGCAACATATCCTCCATCTATCACTTCATAGTCTATAAGATAGGACATGTTCCCTGTCATGTGCCTTAAGCATCCACTATCAATTAATCCTTTATCCTGTAAATCCATTTATGGATTGCCCTACACATCAGATAAGAAAATCAGTTTCTTTTGGGGACCCAAGCCATTACTGACTTGGATCTGCCTTGTGCATCAACATAATTAAACTTCTTTAGGGTGATTGATGCACTGTTGTGTTTAGAAACATGGTCTAAAACTTTAGTCTTTGGTTTCCAAACCCAACAAGCTGAGGCCTTAACAGCATTAACATTATTTTCCTTAACAGCATTAACTACTGCTTTTGGCCTAGCAGCATTAACTACTGCTTTTGGCATAGCAGCATTAACATTTTTATCCTTAACAGTATTAACCCTCTGATTAAAATTTCTATTTTTAAATGCTGTTTTCTTGTGAATGGGCCTCTTAACAATTAAATGTGCTGTTTTAGAAAAATGCGAGTTTGGTCTAGCAGCATTCACTGTTGTTTTCGAGTGAGCAGCATTAACTTGTCTAGCAATATTAACTGATACTAAGCCAGACTTCATTAGTACTGCTCTTGGAACCATGTTCTTTTTAGGGTAGGGGTGAGTCTTTTTGGCAAAATTATGATGATTTACCCTTTTAGCATTGTTCCAAATAGGTTTTACCACCCTTTGATAATTACAATCAACCTGCAAGTGATCAAAACTTCCACACACATAACAAGCATTGTTAAACATCTCAAAATTACTTCCTAGTCTCTAAGACATCATATTATTCTAGTTTCTTTGATTACCTTTAGGAATGTGAGTATTTTTCCTATTGTGCTCAACTTGTTTAGCAGTTTTTCTATCAGTTTTGTTTGTTTGTTTAGCTTTGACAAAGTCTATCTTAACAAAACTAGGCTTAGCTGTTTTCTTTTCAATCTTAGTTTGAGACACATTTTCTTCCTCACTATCTGACACCCAATCCTTAATAATTAGAGCACCATTATTCTTCCTAACTGCTTTAGGGTTTGCCTCACTAGCCTTAGCTTGACTGTTCTCAACTATAGGCTTAATAACTACAGGCTCATTTGTAAACTCTTTTAAGCCAGTAAATGACAAGTCAAGTTTTGGAGGCATAAAATTTCCTGTTAGGGGAGGTGGAACTGCATTATAGCCTAAATCTTTCTTCCAATTGTCTACAATCCGACTCTCTATAATCTTGTTTAAGCTTTTAGATGCATTTTCAAATTTGTCTGCATTAAACTGAATGTCATCTTTTTCCTTTTAAACTATTTCTAGCTTCTTCTTAAGCTTCCCAATAGTTATCTCTCCTACTTGAATGTCCCATTTTAAGCCGTTAATCTTTTCTACATAAACAGACTCATTCTTTTTATAAAATTCTAGTCTTTCTTCTACAGACTATAAACATGTCTTATAAGCTACAACCATTAACTCGGATTTCTCAAATCTTTTCAATAGTTGTTCATATTGAGATTTAAGCACTTTAACAGTTTCAAGACAAGATTTTGAGCAAGTAGAATCATTAGATACCTCAAAAACAGAACTTAAAGATGAGTAAGCCATGAGTGCATAGTTAGTAGGTCCTTCCTCTGCCTGATCACTCCAGTCATATCCACCAAGACCATCACATGACACCAAGGCATTGGAAGTAGTTGTCTCCACTGGTACACTCCTTCTTGAGCTTTCCCTGTTCCTGTTGTCTTGGTTTCTTGAAGCTCTGCACTCCCTAGCAAAGTGTCCTCTCTTGTGGCAGTTGTAGCACTCCACCTTAGATTTATCAAAATCAATAGACTCATTATCATTTACAGTAATCCTACTTCTTGTATTCTTCAAGAACCTTCTAGCTCTCATAGTCAACATAGCCATCTGCCATCTTAAATCTATCTCTTCCAAGTTATCTAGATGGAGTTGTTGTAGATCCTCATTTGCAAGTTGAGGATTGTTTGGTTGACTAGAAAAGAATGCACAGATCATACCATCACTTAAGTTATCAACATTTGTAGAGTTAACATCACTAACTTAAGTGCTAATAGCATAAACTTCATGAGCAGTGTTAACTGCTTCATTAGTGCTGCCAGAGTTGTTAGAGGACACAAAAGCCATGTTTTGTGTGCTTGTATTTGAGCTTGATGTCCCTTTGACTTCTGGTTCATATACTTTAAAATTGTTGTAGAGATCATCCATGCTCATTGTCTCTAATTCAGACTTATTCCTTCACACAACAATATGTGTGTTCCATTCTGATGACAAACTTCTCAACAACTTCTGGTTCACATCTTCTTGTGAAAGTGTTTCACCCAAAATCTCTAACTGACTCACAAGCTTCTGAAGCCTATCAAAAGTTTGATCAAGGGTTTGTGAGCTAGGAGTAGTAAAGTTTTCATACTGCTGTTTCAAGAGATTTCTTTGAGTTTTCTTAGTAGCAGCATTCCCACCAAACCTCTTTTCAATAGCTTCCAGTAGCAACTTAGCATCCTTGATGGATTTGAACTTTAACTGATGTTCATTAGGTATTCCCATCATCAAGGTGCTTTTGGCCTTCACTTCTAACCTCTTCTGATCCTTTTCTTTAGCAGTTGTAGGAGGTATTACTTTCTGAACACCTTCAATAACTGTTGTTTTTGGTTCAGTGTTTCCTTTCTCTATGACCTCCCATAGAGCATAGTCAATCATGTGGATGTACTGTTCTATTCCCATCCTCCATAACTCAAACTCACCAGGTTTAAGGATTGGAACCTTGGATGCATCCACCATATGTGCAGATTCTGAATCCATATCTTCTAGCAAAGAGATCTTGTGTATTCAAACAGGTTATTCTTATTCAAAGCTTCTCAACAAGCTCTGATACCACTTGTTGATCCTACTTCAATAGATATTTAATTCCTTATGCTTGTTAAGGTTTTGTTATGCTAGATAAATCTAACACAACTATA
>BQNB010049194.1:12999-37658 GCA_026074375.1 Tanacetum coccineum | reverse complement strand
CCATAATCCAAACTTAATCCAAAACATCCAAATACTAGAATCAAACAACAAGCAAGCAAGACTTCACATGAAATTCCACTCGGGATACTTCTAAGTCTGCTACCACATAAATCACCAACTATTCCTCTTTCACTTCACCTGAAAATGATACTCGAAAACGTCAACAATAATGTTGGTGAGCTCGTAGGTTTGACCTTAAACCCAAAAGTTGTGCCAATATTTCAACAGTGGACAATAGTGCTATATGACAGTGAATATATGCAAACAACCTTAGCATCACCGCTAATCAATAACCATATGTCACTTACGCACCTAAAGGGCCTACCAGCTGGAGCACTAAAATTAGGGCAGGACCACACACAAACCTGGGTAGGCGTACCCATCCGCTCCAATAATCACACAAATACTGGGTAGGCGTACCCATCCGATCCAAACAATCATGCATCACATAATATTCACATAGCAGTCATAAGCACATAACTTGTCCCAAAAACAAAACCACATTTCGCACAGATCAATTCAAAACATTTCAAAACACATTTGAGTATCATTTTCCCCCAACGGAAAAACCAGTAAAAAGTGGGGCTACGAGAACTCACCTCAAGCAAGTCTTTAGCAACCAAATCTCAATCACGCAAGCAAATGCAACGACGCCCGTACACGACCTAGTATAGTTAATGTCCCAATTTAATCATCTAATTCCAAAACAATCTTCACGTTTGATGCATAGAGTTTAGACGCGTTGTACATATCAATCTCATTCCTCGATAATACATACTTATACTAGTTAGCGTAAATAGATAAGTAATATAATAAATATTTATAATTATTAATTATAAATATATCTCGACAAGTCCATTCGGTGCACCTTAGTCACTTCAAAATAATCATTATACTGTTGAAAATGAAACGTTTACTCATAATAAAAACTTTAGAGAAGTTTCGAGAAAAATTATATTTTTCGTCTTTTACTGAATTTATTAAATAAATAAAATAAAATAATTAAATATTATTTTATTATTGAAAATCAAAAGTCATGTTTTTAAGAAATTTTCTACGTATAAACTTTTTACGAAATTTTGACATGACTCGTACGTTTATACAACGTTTTCCAAGGTTTCAAACCTTACTTTCAATATTTTTCACAAATTCGACACTTTTTGACAAAATTCCAAAATCTCAATCGTTAACGCTTACCAACACGTTTTTCCCAAAATATCGTTCAATATCACTTCGTAAATATATTTCCACTTTCAAAAGTCCATCAAAATTCTCATAACTACTACATATCGACAAGGGTCCATTAGGACATATATAAGTCCAAAATACTATTTAAGTTCCAAAACCAAGGTCCATTTATATATATAAGTATATACTTATATGTATAAATAATCTGGACCACAATAAGCCCTCCCATTAAGCCGCGGCTCAAATAGACTTAATGGGCAGTGAGTCCATAAACTTTAAAATACGTATATTAAGCTTTAAAATAAGCTATTAAGCTACGTATCGCTTTTGGTTACTACCATAAGGCTCAAAAATAGTCCACAACATACGCCATAACATAAAAATAATCAAAATCACTTTCCTAGTAATTTTGGAAATCCATTCGTGGCCTATAAAGCCCAAATAAGCCAAGAAATAGCTTAAAATAAGCTCGAATAAGCCATACAAGCTACTCTTAAAAATAAGCATTCTAGCATCATATATTATTCAACTATCACGACCACGACATCAAAACTACAAAAACCCTCTTTTTTCTTTTCTTTTTACACGAACCAAACGCCACCCTTTTTTATTCATTTCGCTTTTAAAAATCGATTTTCACAACGATCAACTTGTACAATTAACATCTATGCATCAAAATAAACCCAAAAGGACAAACGAAAATTAAATTTGAAAACTTATAAGAAAATTTTCAAATTTGTAGATTTCGACACGAACCGGACAACCCAAACGTTGTTTAAATGAATAACCAAACACTAGAATCAACCCCAAGTATGTATGTCTTCATGTTTTCTTGATCAAACTTCAAAAATTATAAAAGTGTATGTGTTGTAGGTGCGGACGAACACAAGAGAGAAGGGAGAGGATTTTTTTTTAAATGAACTATGTGTAAAAATGAGGATAAGGAAAGCATCTTATGTACAATTTGGACAAGGTTAGCTAAAATTAAGCCACCTTGTCTCCCTAGTCTTCTTTTGACTGGCCATGGTATCCCATGGGGTCTCGGGCCTTTCTTTTCGTGTCGGGATCACTTAAATACTTGTAAAACTCAACCGTAAAATTTACCCCAAAGTTAATTAGCATTTTTATTCACTTTAAAAATACTTTTCCATTAACCTAGAGTATTTACATGACATATTTTCACTTTAAACCCTTCAAAACTTATTTGGACATTAACGAACGTGTCAGACTCGTTTTTCGGCACTTCTCAAAATTCACGGGTCAAACCACCCGGAATACATATAACATAATAATACCTTCTAAAAGGGATTATTAATCACAATAAACCTCAAATCATCACATATCTCATAAAATCATCACCGTCAACACGGTACAAAAATCTAAATAAACTGACAAAAGTCAAATAGTCAAAGGACTATAAATGAAATATTCATGACACAAAAAGGGCAAAGGTTACATTCTACCCCCCCTTAAAAGAATTTCGTTCCCGAAATTTAACTACTAACATCACTAAAAAAATGCGGGTACTTCAACTTCATCTGATCTTCACGTTCCCACGTGAATTCAGGGCCACGTTTCGAATTCCACCGAACATTAACGATGGCAATCCTACTACGCTTCAACTTCTTAAATTCTCTTTCCAAAATTTCCACAGGCTCTTCTACAAAATTTAACTTAGCATCAACTCGAATATCATCCAAAGTCACTTGCAGTGTTGGATCAGCCAAACACTTCTTATGGTTCGACACGTGAAACGTGTCATGAACACCATTCAATTCCTCAGGAAAATCTAATCGATAGGCCACAAGGCCTACTTTCTCAATAATCTCAAACGGTCCAACAAACCTAGGTGCTAACTTTCCCTTCTTCTCAAAGCGTACCACACCTTTCCAAGGCGACACTTTGAGCAAGACATAGTCACCCACACTAAACTCTAGAGGCTTCCTCCTCTTATCAGCATAACTTTTCTGACGATCACGCGCAGCCTTAAGTCTATCCTTAATCTACGAGATCTTCTCAGTAGTCTCTTGCACTAACTCAGGTCCTATCAACTGACCTTCTCCAACCTCAGCCCACATAATTGGCGAACGACACTTTCTACCATACAATGCCTCAAACGGAGCACATCTCACACTAGAATGATAACTATTGTTATACAAAAACTCAACCAATGGAAGATGAACATCCCAACTTCCTCTAAAGTACAAGATGCACGCTCTAAGCATGTCTTCCAAAGTCTGAATACTACGCTCACTCTGACCATCGGTCTGAGGGTGATAAGCTGCACTCATATCTAAACGAGTCCCTAATGCCTCTTGCATTGACTGCCAAAACCTCGATGTGAAATGACTATCACGATCCGATATAATCGAGATCGGCACACCATGTCTAGCAACTATCTCATTCAAATACAATCTAGCCAACCTTTCCATCTTATAATCCTCACGCATAGGTATAAAAAGAGCAGACTTAGTCAATCGGTCCACAATGACCCAGATTGTGTCATGCCCACTACTAGTCCTAGGCAACTTAGTCACAAAATCTATAGCTATCTCTTCCCATTTCCATACGGGAATCTCGGGTTCCTGAAGCAGGCCAGATGGCCTTTGATGCTTAGCCTTAACCTTCAGACAAGTCAAACACTTACTAACATATTCAGCTATATCCTTTTCCATTCTAGGACACCAATACCTATCTCTCAAATCATAATACATCTTACCAGATCCTGGGTGTACAGAGTACTTCGACTTATGGGCTTCATCCATTATCAGGGTTCTCACCTCACCCATCAAAGGTACCCATATTCGATCCAAGTAGTACAAAGTTCTTGTTAATACAAATAATGCTTAAAAACATTATTTATATTTTTTGACCTCTCAACATTTTGATAATAACAAAATGTAAAAACGTTTATAATAAAAATAAACGTTTGCAAATTATTAAATGTAAAATTTCGTTTGTAAGATTATTGATCACTTAAGGTATGGACAAACAAAATAATTAAGCATGATTAGTGATCAAGAAAATATTTTTCTCTTAATCCTTACTTTTAATTCTACAAAAGTATTTTCACAAAAATACATTTAAAAAATATTTTCTAATAGAAAATAAAAAGGTTTATTAAAAACTTAAAATTTGAAATTCAAATTTCCCCCCCAAAATAAAAGCTTCTACACCAGATACAACCTTCCCTACAAAAACACAAAAAGGGGAGCGGAGTCTAGGCGGCGGCCCCCTTATATATAAGGGACCGCCAGGACCGCACCCAGAGAGCCGTTGGGATTCTCTGCCTATAAATACTGCTTCATTCCCAGCAGAAAATCATTCCTCTTTGCATGAAATTTTTAAGTCTTTTCTTTCTCTCTCTAAACCTTCTTTCTCTCACTAAAACTCTTGATCACTAACATACTTAGATCTTGTTTCAAGTGATCTAATCTCTTCTTCTCATCTCTTCCCTCTCATTCAAGTGCAAGAGAAGAACACTCGTATTCATCAAGAAACGAAGTGTTAATTAGTGATCTTCTCCTCTTTTCTTCTAAGTACCAAACCTATATTGTATTTATCTTGTGTATTTGTGTGATTCGGATATTGTGTAGATCCGATAGTGTAGATTTTGTGAGTGTGTATATCTTGTGAAGTGGTAGATTGGTTCTAGCTAAGATTAAGACTCGACATTACTTAGTGTCAAAAATATGTTTGACACAAAAAATATGAATACAAGTTGTACAATGAATAAGAAAATTGAGGGTTAGCGATTGATTACAAACACAATTTTAGAAAGATTATTATGAATTGTCATTGAAGAATTATTGAAAAAATTGTGCTCAAACACTTAATCAGTAAAGTTAGAGAGAGAGAGAGAGAGAGTGAAGTTTGGTGGCTAGAGAAATTTGTTGGTGGTTAGATGGTTTATTTAAAGACAAATTACCTTTCTACCATTCCAATCGCAAATTAATGGCTCATAATACTTCTTATTTTTTTATGAAAAAAACATCTTTTTATTTTAACTCACCTCTATATATATAATAATATAGGGATGGGTTCTAGGGAAAACCATATTTTGCTAGAAAACCCAGAAAACTCAGAAAACCAAACAGATGCCCTAAAAAAACCAAACAGATGCCCTAATTTTTTCAGACTAAAAATTGGATTTTCAGGCAAATATGGCCTCGATATAATGTCTGTAAAAAACTCAAAAACCAAACAGATGCCCTAATTTTTTCAGGCTATATAAAAGATTTTTTAGGGCATCTGTTTAGTTTTTTAGGGCATCTGTTTGGTTTTTTTGGGTTTTTACAGAGAGTAAATCGAGGCCATATTTGCCTGAAAAAACAATTTTTAGCCTGAAAAAATTAGGGCATCTGTTTGGTTTTTTTAGGGCATTTGTTTGGTTTTTCTGGGTTTTCTGGGTTTTCCACCAAAATTAGGTTTTCTCATGATCCCATCCCTATATATATATATATATATATATATATATATATATATATATATATATATATATATATATATATATGTGTGTGTGTGTGTGTGTGTGTGTGTGTGTGTGTGTATATATATATATATATATATATATATATATATATATATATATATATATATATATATATATATAAGATATATATATATATATATATATTATATATATATTATATATAAATGAGAAATGATACATGCAATGATTATCTTCGGCAATTTATCCCGGTTTTCCCATGTAAAATTATTAGATGTTCTTGATATAAATGTTTACACGTAATGAATAATGGTAGTTAATATTTTTATAAATTTATAAAAATATATTTTTCGTCTTTTAGTCTTATATTAAAATAATAATATTCTATTATTTTGTCTTTTTGTCGTTGTTTTGGAAAATACTTAGTATCATGTATAAGAGTATATAGTTTAGCTCGTTTATCCCATTTAAGTATAATAATCATTTAAAAATAATATGATTTTGTCCTTTTGTTGAGTTTTAAGAAAATAAGTTTTATCAAATATTTTCTAAGTATAAATTTTTTATAAAATTTTGGCATGACCCGTTCGTTTATATCCATTTCCCAAAGTCATAGACTTTACCAAAAAACACTTTCCAAATATATTTCACATTTCTCGACAATAACTAATCACAACGTTCACTTATGTTTTATCCAAAAACTTGTTCCAACGACTAATAATAAGATGCAACGTCTAAGATATAATACGTTACGTTTGGAAATAATAATATATGCAAGTTTATAAGTTCAAAATAAGCCATAAGCCCTTAACCAAAATAAGCCGTAAGCTAAATGGACCCTTATTGGGCTTTTAGGCCCAATAAGCCTAAACGAATGTTACGAAAAACAATAAGTTCAAAAACGAATCAATAAGCAATACCATAAGCAAATAAGCACTTAACTCGTCGAATAAGCTATAAAATAAGTCACTAATAAGCCAAACCGTGAGCTTATATGCCGTGGCTTGGGCTTGGGTGTTGGGCCGAGTCCCACTAAACCAAATAAGCATATGTGGGTTTATTTATTAAGCCCGATACGCTCAAATCCTTTTTAGTACTTAAATAAGCCACAAAAGTAAGCAAGAAAAATAAGACGAAACTAGAATAAGCTAACATTTCATACCTTTTTGGTTTTCTTTTTGGACCGAGACTCGAATAAGCACAAATAAGCTCATACGAGCTTATTTATAAGCTCAATAAGCAAATAAGCTCTTTAGTATTTTATTTCTTTATAAAAGGTAACAACCACAATATCACATCTGCATGTTAAGTGCACATATTTAACGATATTAATCTTTTACATTCCTTTAATCCTATTTGGTGACGACAAACATGTATGTTTAAAACATAACTTAAAAGTTCACAAAGTTACCTACGTTAATTTATACTCAATATTCACGAATATCTCACCATCCTTATCCCACCACAAATATACTCGATATCGACATCCCGAGACTCTTACTCATATGGGCTTCACTAGTTGGATCGGGTCAAGCAAACGGGCTAGCCCATTAAGGCCAAATAGGTTCGGCCCATCAAGGCCCAATCAAAGCTTCTAGAAGATGGAGGGAAAATAATAAATTCAAAATTTGAATTTGCTTCTAGAAGATGGAGGGAAAACTCAAAGCTTCTAGAAGATGGAGGGAAAATAATAAATTCAAAATTTGAATTTGCTTCTAGAAGATGGAGGGAAAACTTAAAGCTTCTAGAAGATGGAAGGAAAATAATAAATTCAAATTTCGAATTTGCTTCTAGAAGATGAAGGGAAAACTAGTGATGGCTCCCCTATAAATAGCAAAGTCTTCCTCCTCCTCCCTCTTGATAAAAAGCCATGAAAATACACACACACACACACACACACACACACACACACACACACACACACACACACACATATATATATATATATATATATATATATATATATATAAAGAGAGAGGAGAGAGAGAGTTTTTCTTTCTTCATCTTTGATCATGGTTCTTGCATAAGGCATAGATCATGGTTACACTCTATGTTAGTTCCACTAATACCAAGGGGTATGTAGTGAAGTATAGGATGTCTCTACATGGAAGTGATCATCCTTGATTGCTTGTATATCATGTAGTAGATTGGGTGGGTTGCATAGAAGTGATTACATTTGATCACTTGTATGTTGTAGGATAGATTTTGATCTTAAATTTCCATTCTTGTTTAATTGTGTAGATCCGGAATAGGTGCATAAAATCCGGAAGGTAGTGCTTGTGTTTTTGGTTGTAGATTTTTAGGCCTTAAAATACATTTGTGAATTGGTAGATTGGTTTTAGCTAAGATTAGGACTCGAAATTTAGCTTAATGTCAGAAAATATTATAAGCGTAGGCCTTAAAACACAAGGTTTGTTATGTTGGCCACAAAACATAACGGGTTTTGGTTGACCCAAGAAGGACTCTCATCTAGCTTATACGAAAAATATGTAAGCCAACTTTATAAAGGTTTTTCTTCACCGAAATAGAGCTTGTTGATTAGTGAAGTAACTCTTGAGTTGGATACTCGAGGAGTAGAGTAGGGCGAAGATGACTTCGTGACCGAACCACTATAAATCACCATGTCCATTTGCATTTCTTTTACCTTTCCTTTACTATGTCTTTACATTTATCGCTTTAACTTTTTACCTTGCATTGTGATTATGATTTTTGAATTGTTGTGTAGTGTGCTAGTCCCATGTTGTGTAGCTCTTTGTAGTTAAACATTGTGATGAGGAAATATTATAAATATGCACTAAGTTATTGTAATATCATTATCAGACACATCTCATATTGCATCAAACTAATTGGTAAAGTTGAGAACAAAAGATCTAGTCCGAAAAACCTCTTCTAGAGGCGGTCCTATAAATCGGGCGGCCCCTGATGTACTAGGACTAGTCCCAATATATTTTATGGACCTTTATCCCGGTAGAGAGTGGATTAACTTTTGTAGTGACTAATCTAAAGTTTTAATAAAAACGTATTCACCCCCTCTACGGTTTCCATAATTGGTATCAGGAGCTACGTCGCTCTAGTTTTCAAAACAAATGGGTTTTAAAATAGAGTACGCTCCATGTATCAAACTACCCATGAAGAGGGAATAAATATGAAGTGTTTTTTGCTTATTCGTAATAATTTTGTTGTTAAATACCTCGTATAAAATAGCTTGTAGGAAAATCTTCTAAAAGAGTTTGGAATTGTCAATATATTGTATTTAGTCGTAAGAGTAGAAATGGCGTCCAAAACACTCTTTTATGTGCTGAAACAACTTCTTAAAGTCCTACGTTCTACAGTCAAGCCACCAAATGATTTTGTACACAAAACGTGTTTTTGGGTCACTAGTGGCGGTCTCATAAATGTTAGGGCGTTCCCCCCATATAAATCTGGGAGGCCGTCACCTTCTCCAGGGGCGCGTCTCCTCAGGTTTCAGCAAATTTGGCAAACTCAAAAATCATATAAAATCACCGTAAGACCTAGAAGTCGTTGCCGACCTTCCAATGTTTTAAAGATAATTGAGTCTACTTTCATTTAAAATACTTCCAAGTCTTCATTCTAAACTTAAATAAGTCAGAAATGTAAAATACTACATAGTGGTCAAAACTTTGAGTTCCGTTTTAACGTAAAACTTGTATTTTACATTTCTCTTTGAGTCAGGCATTTCTAATTGATATATATTTGAAAAATAGTGTATTTGTCCTTTCAAAATATTGATCTTAATTAATTTTTTAAATAGGGAGGAACTATTTTATTTTCAAATCAAATCAAGCTAAGTATACATCGTTATATCTAATACACAAAACAACGACGAATATACTTATGTGTATGCTAGATGATTATGTGTATTTACTTTTGTTTCAACTTGGTTAATATATATTAACAAGTAATCATTACTATTTGTAATTGAGCTAATTATATATCTAAACACATGTGCCATGTATGCTATTTGTATGTTACTAGTTTTCCGGATTATGCCTAATAGGATTTACACTAGATTTCTTGCGTTAAGATGCAAAATTGTTTCATATAGGCATAGATCACTATATCTACAAGTGTTACATAAACATCTTGTAGATCATTTTGAGTGTAGTAATTAATTTAGGAATGAGAATTCAATAGTTTGTCAAGTGTGTGGAAAAATAATGTCCTAAGATCATATATTAAAACCCGTCACTAATAAAAATTCCAAAACATCAACTCTCTTCCAACAAGATGTCTAAATCTTTTCTAGCAATTTAGATAAAATATCTCTTAGTTTATCTAAATGACACATGCTCCTAAATGCTAAATGCTAACATGTTTTACATGATGATTACATTTAAAATTATCATGTTTTGTTTGCGTCATCTTACATGACTTACATGTTAATTGTGCACCTACACTATGTTAGGTTGATGTAGGATAAATAAGGTTTAGATGTCATATAGTCTTACACATTAAATCTGTTGATAATTGTGTGTGCATTCTTAGACGAACATGCATGCTTATATCTATGATGTCTTATACATCTATATATATATTTTTTCAAACTAGAATATCTTTCTTCGCATTCAGGTCACTAATCTAAATTTTCAAAAGAGTCATAAAATGATTTTAAATCTTCTAGAGTCTTCCTTCACACATTTCCTTAATCACCATCTCCCTTTTCTTCCAAATAATCCACTCTTTGTCACGGAAAAGTTAGATGCAAATCTAATACCCTTCCAAGTAGGTTTGACAACTTAAATATTTCATCCGAGATATTCAAGTATCTTTAACTTGCAATCGCAAACGTTAAAGGTCATATCCGAAAATCCCTATTCAAGCCTTTTAACAACATTAGTTAAAACGCTCTCCATTTCTCTTCGACAAAACATTCTTTCTCTTCGACGAAAACATTCTTTCTCTTCGATGAAACATTCTTTCTCTTCGATGAAAACACTCTTTGTCTTTCGATCACACATCTTTCTTCTTACTCAACTACGCCTCTTCAACCATAGAGATGGCTAATCTCTTTACTCCACTATTTCCGCTACCATCTTTAAGACAACCGTATACCTCGTCGTGTGATTGTTCTATGAACATTCGCAATGCTCGAGAAGAGCTACATAACTTTGTGAGTGTAGTTTATCGTACGTTAACCACCATCCGTCTTGACATTGTCAAGCTCGTCGCCTCCATCTTCGTTTGTTTTCTTTATTATTATTATTATTATTATTATTATTATTATTATTATTATTATTATTATTATTATTATTATTATTTTTGCATATGAAACACACCGAAGATACTCACCATTTCCTTTGGGAAAATGTCCAAAAGGAAACATCTCCATTCGAATAGGTTGCGTCTGAAGATAACATCGCCAACATTCTTTCTTTACCCCTCAAACGTGAATCGTTAAATTATCTTCGTCAAGATTTAGGAATGATGGAACACATTCCATAAATCGTTCTCTTCTTTTCTTCTAGTTTTGATTCTGGTCCGTGTTCCATTCCGTGTCGTGACAACTTAATTACTTCATCCGAAGTATTTTAAGCATTTTTAATTGGCGAAATGCAGATTAAAATGTCACTCCCTTCACAAAAGTCGTCAAAAACCAAGCCCTCTCCTGTTGGCGGTCCGGCGGCCCCCAGAACTATTCTGGCGGCCCCCAGATATATCTGGGACCGCCGGCAACAGGCTTGTGATATCATGTATTGATTTTCTTTTATCAAATCATAAATTGACACCCCCTCCTCTCTCTTCTACGATTGATCACCCAAACCTATACCTAATATCTCTCTATAGATCAATGGGTCATCCTCATATCCCAACACTCATAAGCATCATTGCTTATGTTTTCAAAAGTCAAGTGAATTTCATAATGAAATACGTCTCATTATCAAACACGTTCTAAAAATTGATAGACTTAACAATCATCACTTCACATAAATCCCTTCACATACAAACCTTGTCCCACCATCTCGCATACGTCTTATCTCAATCACAGCACGATTTCTCCTTCACGAACCACTGTTCAACAAACAGTCCAAAACGTTATCTTCTCTCTTCAAGGTAGCCTTTCACTTCTAATAGTCTTTCTGACTTCTAATGTTTCTTCTCACTCTAATGTTTCTATTCACTTCTAATAATTCTTCTCATCTATCACGTTTTCTATCACTTCAAAGTTTCATCTCTTCTCAAATAGGTCATTGTTACTATTAGAATTCCTCCTATATCCCTTGACAACTTAATTATTTCATTCGAAATATTTAAGTAATTTGTGAAATGTAAATGTCACTCCATCGCAAAACTTTCCACTTTATAGAAAGTGAAGAACATAAAGAAGATATTATATCTTCAAGTGTTATTGAGTCACCACAGTTGTTAGTCTCCTCATTTATTATTTCACCAGAAAGAACTACCTCGAATTTCTTTTACATCCCACATTTGTTCCTCAACATTGTCAACTAACAAAACACCAAACAAACCTTTGAATTCCCAATCATCCACCTTTGTCTCGATAGGATCACATGCACATCAATTGTTAGTACAAATGATATATCAATCTTTTCTATCAACCTCTCGTCAACACGTTCCTTCTTTAGTCTCGCTCATCCTTTCCTACTTTTCGGCTATATGGAATCATTTTCATTAACATTCAAGAGCACATCGTCTCCATCCTCATCTTATTATTTTTTTGCATATTTTGCCAAGATATTAAGTATCATTCGTCTACCTTTAAAAAGTCATTCTAATAATATTTTTGTGTCAATCAATAAAACGAATCCATCCTCGGTTATTAAAATATCGGGTCAATCTTTGTACTTAAACATATATCTTGAGCCTTTTAATTATATCATTTAGATTATTGATTTTAAAGCAATAATTGCATGTGTCTAGATTCTAACTTTCTTTTAAAGTGTCATACTTTAGAATACTAACATAATCACCTAAAATGCCTTCTAGTTTCACCCACTAATATCTTGCTATATATATATATTATAATATATAATATATATATTATATATATATAGATATTATATAATATATATATAATATATTAATATATATATATATTAGATATATGTGGTGTGTGTGTGTGTGTGTGTACTTGTCTACTAACTTTGTTTTGTAGCACACATCCATATCTTGATTCCTTGGTGCCCCAAACAAGGGGGAGCATACACCGAGGGGGAGAACTTACAAGCATCCTACTTATTTAAATTGCATTCATTGAACGTCTTGAGTATCTATGGTAATCTATTTGATCCATGGATCCGCTAGAGTCTATATACATGGAATGAAACTATCATAGGGGATGCAATGAGCAAGGGGGAGCTCAGAGATATGTGGGTAGATAACATGGAGTTGATTATCGTGATGATAGAAGACTTCACTGGGATGATGCAAGCTCACCTTTATAGGAAGATAGGATCGAGGATTTTCAAATACAATGAAGGGTTCATCCATACACTAATTACTTCAACTCCTCTACTTTAAATTCGCCTTCAACCTTCAGGTTTTTCTTATACTTTCAACTTATATACCTGAAGCACCTACCTATTCCTCATTCCTTCAACCTATACACTTGAAGTACCTACCTTCTTGTCATGCCTACTTCCCATCTCTCACGACCTTTTCTAAATTATCCAAGAAAGGCAAAATCACCTTCAACCTATTTCTCTAAGTTTTCCTTCTCAATTACTCCAGACCTATATCTGGAGAACCTACCTTTTTCTCATTTCTCCAAACCTATACACTCAGAGCACCTACTTTCTTCTCATGTCTTCCTCTAAACTATCCAAGAAGCATAAAATCACCTTCTTTTCATTTCTGTAAACTATCCAAAATCACCTTACACACTTACCTTCTTCTCATATCTCCAACCTATATCCAAGAAACTCCTTTTTGTTTCGACAAAAGGGGGAGAAGGAATGTAAACAAGTAACTTTTAAACTTTACTATGTTTTATAGTTTACACTTTTTGTCATCATCAAAAAGGAGGAGATTGTTAGTGCAAATACTACGATATTTAATCTTTACATTCTCTTTATGTTTTGGTGATGACAAACATGTTTTGGTGACGACAAACATGTAAGTCGTAAAACATAACGTAAAAGTTCACAAGTTACTCGTAGATGTATACTTTAATTCACGGATATCTCACCATCCTTATCCACCACAAATATAAATTTATAAACTCGATATCGACATCCCTAAACTCTTACTCATATAGGCTTTACTAGTTGGATTAGGCCAAGCAAACGGGCTAGCCCATTAAGCCCAAATAGGTTCGGCCCATTAAGGCCCAATCAAAGCTTCTAGAAGATATAGGGAAAATACAAAGCTTCTAGAAGATGGAGGGAAAATAATAAATTTAAATTTTGAATTTGCTTTTAGAAGATGGAGGAAAAACTCAAAGCTTTTAAAAGATGGAGGGAAAATAAAAAATATTCAAAATTTAAATTGCTTCAGAAGATGGATGAAAAACTCAAAGCTTCTAGAAGATGGAGAGAAAATAATAAATTCAAAATTTGAATTTGCTTTTAAAAGATGGAGGGAAAACTAGTGATGGCTCCCCTATAAAAAGCAAAGTCTTTTTCCTCCCCTCTCTTGATAAAAAGCCACGAAAATACACACATATATATAGAGTTTTTCTTTCTTCATCTTTGATCATGGTTCTTGCATAAGGCATAGATCATGGTTACACTCTATGTTAGTTCCACTAATACCAAAGGGTATGTAGTGAAGTATAGAATGTCTCTACATGGAAGTGATCATCCTAGATTGCTTTTATATCATGTAGTAGATTGGGTGGGTTGCATAGAAGTGATTACATTTGATCACTTATATGTTGTAGGATAGATTTGATCTTTATATTTCCATTCTTGTGTAATTGTGTAGATCCAGATAGTGTATAAATCCGGAAGTAGTACTTGTGTGTTGGTTAGTATTTTAGGCCTTAAAATACATTTGTGAAGTGGAAGATTGGTTCTAGCTAAGATTAAGACTCGACATTTAGCTTAGTGTCGAAAAATATTGTAAGCGACGCGGTTTATGTGTTTAGGCCATAAAACACAAGGTTTGTTATGTTGGCCACAAAACATAACGGGTTTGGTTGTACCCGAAGAAGAACTCGACATCTAGCTTAGTGTCAGAAAATAATGTAAGCAACGTTATAAGGTTTTCTCTACCGAAAGGGAGCTTGTTGATTACTGAAGTAACTCTCGAGTTGGATACTCGAGGAGTGGAGTAGGGCGAAGAGGAGCTTCGTGACCAAACCACTATAAAGACCGGCGGTGGCGTGATCCGGTTGGCATTTTCTTACCTTTCTCTTACTTATGTCTTAACATTGTATAATCCGATTTACTTTTACACCTTTACATTTGATTATGATTGTGTGAATTGTTGTGTAGGTTTAGTAGCCATCGGTTATTTCGCTCTTGTAGTAAACATTGTGAGTTGTGTAAATATTGATAGAATATTGGCCCCCAAAAAAAAAACTAAGTTTTATTGTAAATCTATTATCGACACTTCTCATATTGCGTCAAACTTAATTGGTGATTTGATACAAAAGATCTAGTCGAAAAAACCTCTTCTGGAGGCGGTCCTATAAATCGGGCTGCCCCTTGATGTACTAGGCGGCCCCCATATATATATGGGACCGCTTGGTAGAGAGTGATGTAATTTTTGTAGTGACTAATCTAAAGTTTATTATGAAACGAAATTCACCTCCCCTCTACGGAACCACAACAACATAACTATACTTTCCCTTGGTTTCTTTTTAAAATTTCCGAAACATATTTAGTCCCTTTTAGGGTTTTCGTAAACTTTTAACCATTGGTTTGGCAAAACGAGTTGTACAACTAACATCTACACATGATGAGATTAAAGGAAGTACAAGAAAAATTTAGAAAATATCAACTAACAAAGAAGATGGTTTAGGAGGTGATTAGAGACTAACGAACAAACCAAATGTTGATAAAAATACACAAACTAACTACTAGAATTATACCTGAATAATCTTTAGCTTCCAAAATCTTGATCAAAATTAAAATATGTGTGTTTGTGTGTATGTTTTGCGTCGGACAAACCAAGAGAGGAAGAGGGAAATAGTTTTTGTGTTTGTGTATTTTTCTAGAGTGAGAGAAATGTTTAGATGAGAATAAGAAATGAGGTGAACCTAGACACATATAATATGAATTCAAAAATGGGAATCCTAGGTTGTAAAATATCAAGAGAACACACTTGCTAAACTTTAGGGTGTGTGTTGGTGGTGTGGGTGGCAAACGAACCACAAGGACAAGGAGGGGTTGAAATTTGAACATGCAAGGTGGTATCCTATGATCCTTAGATATTTTTCATGCACTTGATATTTTCCTAATATCATTTACGGTATACGTAAAACTAAAAAACGCGCAATTCTTAAAAAGAAAATACAAAAATTTAAATATCTAATCGAAACGTAAAAACACGACATTTTTCGAAAGGCTGCATTAAATAGCAAGCTTGAACGCATCCGGTAACAATTCTTAGTTACGCACGGGAAAACTTCTTGGTTAAGCACAATAATTAACACGTAATTATTAAAAGACATCCTTCCCCCGTTAAAAGAGCTTTGTCCTCAAAGCTTACGCCGTAGCATTTGACGAAGACATGAGGTTAGTAAAGAGATGCAGATACTTTTTCTGCATTTGGTCCTCGCATTCCCATGTGAACTTAGGACCTCTTTTTGAGTTCCAACGAACCTTAATGATAGGGATACGACTTTGCTTTAGACATTTGACCTCATGGTCCATGATTTTAACTAGTTCCTCGAGAAAGTGAAGCTTGTCATCGATCTAAATTTCATCTAAAGGAATAATGAGCGATTCGTCAGATAAGCATTTCTTCAGGTTTGACTCATGAAACGTACTGTGAACACGGTTTAACTATTCTAGAAGTTCGAGTCGATAGGCGACGGTTCTAACTCTGGTAAGAATCTTGAAAGGTCTAATATAACGCGAGTTTAGCTTTCCCGTTTGCCAAAATGTATCACCTATTTCCATGGCGATACTTTTAGCATGACCCTATCTCCCACTTGAAACTCTAAGGTGTTTCCATCTCACATCGACATAACTCTTTTGACGGTCACGGTCTGCTTAGATTCGGCTCTTGATGTGAATGATCTTCTTTGTTGTCTCATGAATAATTTTTGGGCCAGTGAGTTAACTATCTCCAACCTCAGCACAGTAAATAGGTGATCGGCACTTACGACCATACAACGCCTCAAATGGTGCAGCCTTAATACTCGTATGGTAGCTGTTGTTGTACGAAAATTCTACCAATGGTAAGTGTCTATCCCAACCTTTTTCTAAAATCGATAACATATGCACGTAGCATATCCTCTAACGTTTAAATGGTTCTTTTACCTTGACCATATCCAATCGAGTACCTAAAGCTTTCTGAAGCGACTGCCAAAAATGAGATGTAAACCTACTATCTCGATCTAAGATGATCGAAACTGGCACTCCATGCCTCGAGAAAACTTCCTTCAAGTACTGTCTCGTCAGCTTCTCTATTGAATCTATTTCCTTCATTGGCAAGAAATGAGCAGACTTCGTGAGATGGTCAACTATTACTCGAATCGTGTCTTGACCAGTTACCATCTTTGGCAATTTAGTAACAAAGTCCATAGTAATGTTTTCCCATTTACACTAGAGAATATCGGGTTGTACCAATAAACCAGACGGTTTTTGACATTCAGCCTTAACCTTGGCAAATGTTAGACACTTACGGACATAGGTGGTGATTCCTGCCTTCATGTTGGGCCACCAGTACAGTTTCTTCAAGTCATGGTACATCTTATCCGATCCTAGGTGGATAAAATACTTTGACTTATGTGAATCGTTCATAATCAAAGCTCTTAAGTCACCAAAACACGGTATCCAGCTCCTGTTTTTCAAACATAATGTTCCATCAGAACGGGGTTTGAGTTTCTTAATCATACTACACAAGTCTTCAGCTTTATAATTCTCTTCTTTTCGCACCTCAGCTTGCAGATTTAAAATTTACATGGGAAGATTCAAACCAATAATCATCACTAGGGCTCGAACTCGTAGTGGCTTAATCCTTTCATTTCGGTTCAATGCATCCGCCACCACGTTTGCCTTTCCCGGGTGATAATGAATCTCATAATCGTAATCACTCAATAGTTCCAACCATTAGTGTTGTCTCATGTTCAGCTCCTTTTGGTCAAGAATATGTTGCAACCTCTTATGGTCAGTGAACACGACGCACTTTGTGCCATACAGATAATGTCTCTATATTTTAAGCGCGAACAATACAACTCCTAGTTCTAAATTGTGAGTAGTGTAATTCTTCTCATGAATCTTGAGTTGGCGAGATGTGTAAGCAATGACCTTCTCCTTTTGCATCAAAACCGCGCCCAACCCTTTTTGCGAAGCATCGCAGTAGACCATGAAGTTCTCGCTACCCTTGGGAAAGCTAAAATCAGCGCACTACATAACTTTTGTTTTAGCATCTGAAAAGCAGCTTCTTCCTTTTCTCCCCAATCAAACTTTACACTTTTATAGAGTCAATTTTGTCATAGGCTTAGTGATCTTTGTGAAACCTTCGATAAATCGTCAATAATAACCAGTAAGGCCTAAAAATTAATGAATTTCAGTAGGAGTCTTGGGTGATGCCCAGTCCTTGATTGACTTAATCTTAGTGGGATCAACGTGAATGCCCTCACTATCAACCACATGATCGAGAAATTGTACTTTTGAAAGCCAAAACTCACACTTTGAAAACTTGGCGTACAACTACTTCTTCTTAAGCAATTCCAAGATTAACTTAAGGTATTCTTCGTGTTCGTTCTTGAGTTTAGAGTAGATCAGAATGTCATCAATGAAAACGATCATGAATTTATCCAGATACGATTTGCATACCTAATTCATCAGATCAATGAATACCGCCGGTGCATTGGTTAATCTAAATGGCATAACTTGAAATTCGTAATGATCGTAGCGTGTTTTGAATGCTGTTTTATGAATGTCTTCCTCTCGAACTCTAAGGTGATGATAACCTGATCTCAGGTCAATCTTAGAGTAGCACTCGACCCTTACAGTTGATCAAATAAATCATCAATTCTTGGAAGTGGATATCAGTTCTTTACCATAAGTTTGTTAAGTTTATGATAGTCTATACACATCCAAAAAGATCCATATTTCTTTTTGACAAACAAAACTGGAGCTCCCTAGGGTGAGGAACTAGGCCTTAGAACCCTTTTTCAAAAAGTTCATGTAGTTGGGTAGCCAATTCTTTCATTTTTGATGGTGCTAACCTATACGGGGCTCGTGCTACAGGCGCAACACCAGGGACCAAGTCAATTTTGAATTCAACTTGTCGAGCCAGTGGTAATCCAGTCACATCTTCTAGAAAGAATTTTGAGAAGTCCTGTACAGTCGGTACGTCCTTAAGTCGCTTCTCCCCTAACTTGTCTTCAGCCTTCCCTTCCGTAACTTATGCTAGAAAAACTTGACATCCCTTTTTAATTTACTTTTGAGTCTTGGTACATGATATGATGCTCAACTTTGATTTTCTTCCACCATTACTTCCATCACCTTGGATTATCAGAACCTCATATCCATAAGGGATACGTATGACCTTCTCATCACAAATGATCACCACGTGGTATTTCGCCATCTAATCCATACCGATGATGACATCGAAACTACCTAGCTCTACAGGCATAAGGTCGATATTGAATGGGTGGTCTAACTAACCTAACATATAATGTCTAAGTATGACATTGGTTTCTACAACCCTTCCTTCAGCTAGTTCGACAGCATAACTAACGTCTAGAGTAGATGGGATGATGTCAAGTAAAGCACTAAAGGTAGTTCATATAAAACTTCGATTGGCTCCCGAATCAAATAGCACAGAAGCATAACGATTATTGAGAAGAAACGTACCTGTGACGACATTGGAATCAGGGTTAGCTTCTCCTCCTCCTAGTGCATAGGCTCTCCCTTTTGCTTCATTAGTCCCATTCTTGTTTCCATAGTTTCGATTCTTCAACTTGGGACAATCACTCCTATAGTGTTCCTTCTCCCCACATTCATAACAGGTAACGGCTTGCTAATTCAGCACTAGTGCTCTTTGAGCGGTTGCAGCAACTGCATCCCTACAATCTCTAGCTATATGCCCAACCTTCTTGCAATTTATGCACTTTAGGGTATACTGCCCAACATGATGTAACTTGTACTTGTTATAGTAGGGCAAGGAACTAGCATATCCTCTCTTTTTATTGTTCCCAATCGTGTATGCTCTTACCACATTCTGCCCCTTAAAGGGTAGTTGCACACGGTTGTCTCTTGGATGGTTTTCAAACCTCCTATTGTTTTCTGCATTCCTAGCAGCATAACCCTTTAGTTTCTGATCCATTAAGTTGTTTGCAATTCAAATTGCATCTTAGAGTCTTATGGGTTTAGCTGTAATCACATTGCCTTGGATATTATCCGGAAGACCTCCAATAAACTTCTCAACCCTGGTTTCCTCCTTAAGGACCATCTTGGTGCCCAACAAGACTATCTCCTATAATCTTTGGGTATAGGCATTCAGATCATTTCCATTCACAACTAAATTCCATAACTCATCCATTTTCTGAATCTCATTTCTGGGACAATACACCTCGGTCATTAACTTCATAAGTGCCTTCCATGACATAGAATACACAACATTAGTCCCAATAGTCCTTTTGTGATAGTTCTACTAAGTCAATGTACTGTTCTGTAAAGTGCATGAGGCGTACTTCACTTGATACCTCCATGGACAATTGTTGATGTGAAACATAGTCTCCATCTTTTCAAACCATCTAGTCAGCCGAACGACTCCCTAAATTCCCTTAAAGATGAGTGGCTGACATTTCAAGAAATCCTGATAAGTGCACTCACGAGCAATGGGCATCAAACGTCCAACAATCCTATTAGGATTTCCATTTCCATTTCCTCCTCCTAGTCCATTCCCATTACCATTTCCGCCTCCATCTCCATTACCATTTCCATTGTCATCCCCATTATCATCCTTATGTTCATCCCTACTCTCCATTGTGGGTCCATGATTTCTGTTAGCCTTGTAAGCTTCTAAGGCTTTCATCATACGTTGCTCGATTATTTCTTCGATCGTAGCAGGTGTCATTCCAGAATGTGTATTAGTAGGTATTGTTCTACATCACAAAATATATAACACGGTGAGATTTTTTTAGATGAGATGAGATCACCATAAATGCTAGATAGAATTGATTAGGTTTATCACATTAAGATAATGTTGGGATCTAAATACTAATTGTTGAGATTCAAAGACTTCCAAGTGCTGTTGGAGTTACTGCTACTCAAGTTCAAGTTAATACTATTTGAAGTAAGTTAATGCTGCTTAGCTTAACTTAGTGTTGCGCAAGATGAAGTTAGTACTGCTGAAGAACTTCATGGAAAATATACTAAGTAGTTAGTATTGCTAGTGTATATAGTTACTACTGATAGTATACAGAGTTAGTACTACTAGTTTAGAGTTAGTACTGCTAATGTAAAGTTAATGCTACTAGTATAAACTTAGTGTTGATGTGGAGTTAAGACTATGTATACAATATGTACAAGTTATTTTTGGAAAAGATCATGTATACTTAGGATAACATTATGTATACTTAGGAAACGATCATAGATTTATTGAAAAGATTGTTGTTGACTATGACTCCTTGGTGTATAAAAGGAGGTCGTAGGTCATTGAGTTTGATATCATATCAGAACACAAGATATCTTCATAGCTTCAAGGTCATCGTAACCTTAATACTAGAAGAGTATTCGTATTATTAACATCAATAACATTGGAGATTGTTTGTTTATTTATTGAAATTACTGTTTGATTGATAATACTTCTTTATTTTAAAGATTAGATTCTGTATAATCTTTAATACATTCAAGCACAGTTTCTGATAGTTGTGTTAGAGTTATCTAATATAACTAATCCTTAATAAGCTTAAGGAATTCGATCCATCAAACCAGGATCCACAAGTGGTATCAGAGCTTGTTAAGAAACTGTGATAAAGAAGACATGGAGTAAGATTCTGCACACATAGTGGCTGCATCCAAAGTTCCCATGCTCAAACCTGGTGAGTATGAGATCTGGAGGATGAGGATTGAACAGTATATCTAGATGATAGACTATGCACTGTGGGAAGTCATAGAGAATGGTGCAACCTTGCCAAGAATAGATATTGTGGAAGGTGTTATCACTGAGATGCCTATTACATCTGCTGAAGAAAAGGCTCGGAGAAGATTGGAGGTGAAAGCTAGGAGTACTTTAATGATAGGCATTCCTAATGAACATCAGCTAAAGTTTAACTCTATAAAGGATGCTAAGAAGTTATTGGAGGCTGTAGAAAAGAGATTTGGTAAGAATGCTGCTACAAGAAAGACTCAAAGGAATCTCTTAAAGCAGCAATATGAAAACTTCACTCCTCCAAACTCTAAGATGCTTGATCAAACTTTTAATAGGCTTCAAAAGCTTGTAAGCGAGTTGGAACTTTTGGGTGAAAATCTTTCACAAGAAGATGTCAATCAAAAGTTATTAAGAAGTTTGTCACCTGAGTGGAACAAACATGCTGTTGTGTGGAGGAATAAACCTGATTTAGATATGATGAGCATGGATGATCTCTATAACAACCTCAAGGTTTAAGAACCAGAAGTTAAAGGGATGTCTAGCTCAAGTTCAAGCTTATAGAACATGGATTTTGTGTCCTCTTCAAATAACAACACTAACAGTACTAATGGAGGAGTTAATACTGCTCAAGAAATTAATACTGCTCATGGAGTTTCTACTTCTAGCACTCAAGTTAATGTTTCTTACTCTACAAATGTTGATAACTTGAGTGATGCTGTTATTTGTGCATTCCTTGCTAGTCAACCAAATAGTCCTTAACTTGTATATGAGGACTTGCAACAAATTCATCCAGATGACATGGAAGAGATGGATTCGAGATGGAAAATGGCAATGTTGACTATAAGGGCTAGAAGGTTTTTGAAGAATACTAGAAGGAAGCTTACTGTGAATGGTAATGAAACAATAGGTTTTGGCAAGTTTAAAGTAGAGTGCTACAACTTCCACAAGAGGGGATATTTTGCTAGAGAGTGCAGAGCTCTAAGAAATCAAGACAACATGAACAAGGAAAGCTCAAGAAGGAATGTGCCAGTGGAAACAATTGCTTCCATAGGTTTGGTGTCATGTGATGGTCTTGGTGGATATGACTGGAGTGATCAGGCGGAGGAAGGACCTAATTATGCACTCATGGCTTTCACATCTTCAAGTTATGACTCAAAGGTATCCAATGATTTTAAATGTTCAAAATCTTGTTTGGAAAATGTTGAACTTCTTAAATCTTAGAATGAACAACTTTTAAAAGATTTAAAGAAATCTGAGTTAATGGTTCTAGGTTATAAGACAGGTTTAAAGTCAGTGGAAGAAAGACTTGAATTTTTTAAAGAAAATGAGTCTAATTATTTACAAGATATTAAGGTCTTAAAATGGGAAATTCAAGTAAGAGAAATAACTATTAGTTAGCTTTGGAAGAAGCTTGAAAAAGTTCAAAAAGAAAAAGATGAAATTCAATTTAATATAGATAAATTTGAAAATGCATCTAAAAGTTTAAACAAGCTCATAGAGTGTTATATAGTTGACAATTGCAAGAAAGGTTTAGGCTTTGAAAGTTATAATGCAGTTCCACCTCCCCACATAGGGAAATTTATGCCTCCAACACCTGACTTGTCTTTTACTGGTTTAGATAAGTTTGCTAATAAGCCTGTTGCTGAGAACAGTAAAGCTAAGTCAAGTGAAGAAGAACCTAAGGTAGAGCCTAAGGTGGAGCCTAAGGTAGAACCTAAGGTAAAGGCTATGGTAGAGCCTAAGGTAGATCCTAAGGTTGTTAGGAAGTATAATGATGCCCCAATTATTAAAGGATGGGTGTCAGATGATGAGGAAGAGGATGTAGCTAAGCCTAAAATTATAAAGAAAATAGTTATGTCTCAACCTAAAGTTGAAAAGAAAACAGTTAGGCCTAGTATTGATAAGAAAGAGTTTGTCAAGTCTAAACCACA
The DNA here is from genome assembly GCA_026074375.1 of Tanacetum coccineum. NCBI lineage: Eukaryota > Viridiplantae > Streptophyta > Magnoliopsida > Asterales > Asteraceae > Tanacetum > Tanacetum coccineum. The sequence continues at coordinate 13,889 of BQNB010049194.1, read as the reverse complement.
AAGAAAGAATGCTAGGAAAACTATTAAACAAGTTAAGAAACATAGGCAAAACACTCATAGTCCTAGAGGCAATTAAAGAAATTGGAACAATATGATGTCTTAAAAACTAGGAAGCAATTTTGAGATGTTTAATAAGGCCTGTTATGTATGTGGAAGCTTTGATCATTTGTAGGTTAATTGCAATTACCATCAAAACAATAAGTGGTATCAAAATAAGGTTCAAAATCAAAGAATGGTAAAACCTGTTTTGAATAATGCTCAAAGGGTGAATCATCAAAACTTTGCTAGAAAGACTCACCCCAGTGCTAAAAGGAACATGGTTCCAAGAGCAGTACTAATGAAGTTTGGCTTAGTATTAATTAATACTGCTAGACAAAATATTAAAAGCAGCAGTATTAGTTAATACTGTTAGACAAGTTAATGATGCTTACTCAAAAACAACAGTGAATGTTGCTAGACTAATGTCATATCTTTCTAAAACAGCACATTTAACTGTTAAAAGGCCCATTAAGAAGATCACAGCATTTAAAAACAGTAATATTAATCAAAGGGTTAATACTGTTAGGGGTAAAAATGCTAATACTACTAGGCCAAAAGTAGTAGTTAATGCTATTAAGGGAAATAATTTTCATGTTGTTAATGCCTCAGCTTGTTGGGTTTAGAAACCAAAGAATAAAGTTTTAGACCATGTTTCTAAACACAACAATGCATTAACCACCCTAAAGAAGTTTGATTATATTGATGCACAAGGCAGATCAAAGTCAGTGATGGCTTAGGTCCCCAAAAGAAATTGATTTTCTTATCTAGTGTGTAGGGCAATCCACAAACAGATTTGTAGGATCAAAGAGTGATTGATAGTGGATGCTCAAGGCACATAAAAGGGAACATGT
>BQNB010049194.1:0-11933 GCA_026074375.1 Tanacetum coccineum | reverse complement strand
TAATTATATATGCTAGACTCGATCTATCCGCTGCGTACTCGTTAGAGTTAATGGTTAACTTGATTGTTAAATTCCAACAGTTGCAAGATCTCCATTTGTTGAGATACATGTAGTTTTTATTATTTGTTCTTGATTTTTTCAAGTGCTAACTGATTTAAAATGCACATTCGAACACATGTTTAAATTTACTTACTATTGTGATTTTTGACCATTTTGACACACTCTATACATGAGTCTAAGTATTGTTATTGTGATTCTTGATTTTATTAAACATAACAAGGGCAGTGACTTCATTTGTTTGCTTATGCATGTCTTTTAGTAGTGAGTTAGCAAACTTTTGGTTATAGTATTTTATCAGGCTCTTTCTTCACGCTTTCCATGATTCCTATAATGGATTGTTTAGCTATTAGTCTATTACAGTTTCTATAAATGCTTTGGTATAAATATGCTCTTTTATCAGAAGAGCTAAATGGTTTAATTTGGGTCTGTATTATGTTTTTATAATAGTGGGTTGTGTAGATTTCATTAAGAAAATGCTTTACTCATTTTACAAGTTTTATGCTCTCTTTGGCTGCAAGTTTATTTGGTCACTTTAGCGATTTTACTCTAAGGCAAAAAAAAATTGGTAACCATGGTTTCCGACATATTGGCCTAATAATCCACTAGGTTTGAACCCACCGCCACACACACTCAAACCAGGTAAAGCCCTCCTTTTTCAGGAGGTTGGCGTGGCCACTTCAAGGTTGTTTGCACTTAGCAGAAATTAAACTTGAGACCTCACACATTTTAAAGTGATAGCCACAAACCCTTTTGCCACTAGGCCACCATTGAGTTGTTACTCTAAGGTGATTTTCATATGTATATAGCATGTTTCCAAGCTATATGTTGATAGATAGGTGCATCACTTGTGGGTGGTTGCTATAGAACTATCCCTATTAGTCAATATATTTGATTATATTTGGTTGGCTTCTTTTCATTATTAGTTGGTTTATTTTTGGATGATTTGTTAATGATGAGTCTTAGGTGTTTGATAGTTATTTTGGGCTCAAGCCTATCCCTTTGTAATCTATATATAATGTGTATATTTGTGAGAAATAATCAAGGGAAATCATAACCTTCTTCATGGTAATCAGAGCAAAAATCGATCCTCTCTTAATTTCTCTCTAAAAAGTCGACCATCTCCCTAAGTTCTCTCTATATCTCTCGACTACTACAATCTCAAATCGTCTCTAATTGTATTTTTTTCTTCACATAAATCTTCAATTCTAGCAGCCATTGTTGACTTTATTTGGTTTCATATCAAATAAAATCAATAGTTTAATCGATTGGTTAAGAAAGGTGTATCACATCACTTTATTTCAATATGTTCACCTGTACCCTAGCCCAATATGTGGCCCACAAGACTAATGTTGCTCAACATTTTACACCACAAATGCATTACAGATTGCCGCATCCCAGTCAAAGTATAGTCGGTCCTGCTCCGGTTATTTATGCATCCCAGGCTACTACTCTACCAAGTGCGTTTAGCACTATGACGCTGCAAGACCCGACTTGGCACATAGATACAGGTGCCTCATCTCATTTAAATTTTAATGCAAGTAATTTAAGTACTATTTATGATAAACGTTTATTTTCATCTGTTCATGTTGGTGATGGCAAGTCTATTCCCGTCACCAACACATGCCATAGCATTATTCCTTCTCATCATCACCCATTTCATCTTCATAATGTTCTTGTAACCCCCAATATAAATAAAAATCTCATTTTTATTCGTCAGTTCACTAGGGACAATAATTGTACTATTGAATTTGACGCCTTGGGTTTTTCTGTAAAGGATTACTTGACTCATCATATCCTCCTTCTATGTGACAGCTCGGGAGATCTCTATCCAGTTACAAAGCCGTCAACTTCTCCCATTGCTTTTCTCTCAACAAGTGCTTCTATGTGGCATCAACGTCTCGGACATCCGGGTGATTGAGTGCTACGTTTGCTTGTCTCTAGTCGTTTTATTTTATGTAATAAAGAAAAATCTTGACATATTTGTCATGCTTGCTAACTTGGCAAACATGTGAAGCTTCCATTTCATAGTTCGGATTCTATTGTCGAACATTGTTTTGATATTATTCATTCTGATTTATGAACATCTCTTATTATTAGTTCTAGTGGTTTTAAATACTATGCCTTATTCATTGATCATTTCTCTCATTACCTATGGATATACCCTCTTCGTTCAATGTCTGACATGTTTGATAAACTTTTGCACTTTCGTAATTATGTTAAAAACCAATTCAAATGTGAAATAAAAAGCTTCCAATCTGATCATGGCGGTGAGTTCAATAACAACAGACTTCACACACTCTTTTCCAAACATGACATTTAACTTAGATTCTCTTGCCCAAAAACATCCCAACAAAATGGAAAGGCAAAATGAATGATACGAATAATCAACAATATCATTCAAACTTTACTTTTTCAAGCACACCTTCCCCCTACCTTTTGGGTCGAGGCTCTCCATATGGCCACCTATCTACTCAACCTTCTACCCAGTGACCGCATTTCACAATGAAATACCTTATACTTTCCTTTTTAACAAACTACCTAATTACTCTCGCCTACGAATATTCGGGTGTCTATGCTACCCCTCACCTTCACTCCCCACACAAACTTGCTCCACGAGCTACTCTTTGTATATTTTTAGGCTACCCCGTTTACCATCGTGGTTTTTGATGCCTAGACTTCGAAACAAATAAAATTATCCTCTCTAGACACGTCACTTTTGACGAAACCTAATTTTCATACCGTTCTATGACACCCTCCTCCTCGCTTTCTTACATCTTCCTCGACCTGACACCTTCCCCCTTTTAAACACCCTCGCATAAGCCCCTATACCTCCCCTAACTCACGAAATGACTCAGCCCAACAATACTACCATCCCTAATGCGGAGCCCAACACCCCATACGGCCCAACACCTCAAGGCCCAACTCCTACCGACCCATCACCTTCACCTCAGTCCACCCTCCCAACTTCGATAGCCCACAACCACGCCAGCGGCCCATCTACTTCGGCCCATCAAACCAGTCAACTACCAACACCAACTTTTTATTTTTGAAATCCCTAGGCAAACACCGAGATTGTATACGAACCTCCTCGTACTCATCCCATGATCACTCGGTCGCAATCAGGCATTGTCAAACCTATCGACCGCTTATCTCTACATACTTCTTTTATTTCTCATATCCCTAAAAATCTGTCTCATGCCTTAAAGGACCCAAACTGGCGTAATGTTATGTATGATGAATATAATGCGTTTGTTAAAAATGGCACTTGGTTACTTGTACCAAGGCCCGCAGGTATTAATATGGTTCACTCCATGTGGTTGTTTAAGCATAAATTTCATGCTGACGGGACTTTGAGCCGGTATAAGGCTTGTTTGATTGCTAACGGTAGTAGTCAGCAACTAGGTGTTGATTTCGATGAGACGTTTAGTCTGGTCGTTACACCAAACACCATTCGCAAGGTCCTTAGCCTTGCTATGTCTTGTCAGTGGCCCATACACCAACATATGTTAAGAATGCTTTTCTTAACGATGACTTATCTAAGACTGTGTACATGCATCAGCCTCCTAGTTTTGTTGACAATCGGTATCCTCATCATGTTTGTCTTTTACAGATATTTTTATATGGACTGAAACAAGCACCACGTGCTTCGTTTCATCGGTTTGCAGGTTATGCCACACGAGCTGGATTTTATCATAGTCGCTGTGATTCCTTATTGTTTATCTATAGACAGGGTTTTCAGGTTGCTTACTTACTTATTTATGTGGATGACATCATTCTCACAGCTTCCTGTCCAGCCCTACTTCAGCAGATTAGAGGTTCTCTAAATAACGAGCTTGACATGACTGGTCTTGAGGCGCTTTATTACTTTCTCGTTATTTCTGTTGATCGTACTCCTATAGGTTTGTTTTTGTTACAGAAGAAGTATGCTCTACAGCTCCTTGAGCGTGCTCACGTGGTTACTTGTAACCCTTCTTGGACACCCATTGATACAGAGTCTAAACTGAGTCCGGAAGGTGCTCCTGTTCAAGATCTAACTTTATATCGCAGCCTTGCAGGGGGTATCCAGTATCTTACTTTTACACATCCAGATTTGTGTTATGCAATTCAGCAGATTTGCCTTTATATGCATGATCCGAGAGAGCCACATTTAGCTGCTCTTAAGCGTATCTTGCGATATGTTCAGGGTACTTTAGATTTAGGCCTTCACTTATATGCGCCATCCACTACCTCTCTGGTTGGTTATACTGATGCTGATTGGGCGAGTTGTCCATCTACACACAGGTCTACCTCAGGTTATTTTGTCTTTTTGGGTGATAACTTATTATTTTGGTATGCTAAACGACAACGCACTCTTTCACGCTCCAGTGTCGAAGCTGAATACTGGGGTGTTGCTAAGGTTGTAGCAGAAACTACATGGCTTTGTAATCTTCTTCGTGAGTTACACTCTCCTTTATCGATTGCAATTCTTGTCTACTGTGATAACGTTAGTGCTCTTTATATGTCTGTCAACCTTGTTCAACATCAACGGACGAAACACATTGAGATTGACATTTATTTCATCCGAGATATGGTTGCCGCTGGTCAGGTTAGAGTTCTACATGTGCCTTCTCATTTCTAATATGCCGATATTTTCACAAAGGGACTGCCTTCCGTATTGTTTGAAGAATTTCGATCCAGTTTGAGCGTACAGCCTCCTCCCGCTCCAACTGCGGGGGCGTATTAGTCAATATATTTGATTATATTTGATTGACTTCCTTCTATTATTAGTTGGTTTGTTTTTGGATGATTTGTTAATGACGAGTCATCATTAGGTGTTTGATAGTTATCTTGGGCTCAAGCATATCCCTTTGTAATCTATATATACTGTGTATATTTATGAGAAATAATCAAGGGAAATCATAACGTTCTTCAATCCCAACACGATTCGAGCGATTCAAATGACTATTCCCAACAGATTAGATTTCACTCCATTAGTTGCAAATCTTCAAAGTTAGGCTGGCGTGTGATGATTGAAACCACATAGGAATTGGTTAGTCTTCCTATGTGTCACTTTCGAAATAACTATTTGTTGTAAGAGACGATCTATGTATAATATTAATGGAGAAAATTAAATTAAAATCTGTGTTTTGATGTGTGTTTTGAATTGAAAGTGAGTATCTCCTAGATTTTCAAAAAATTATTTATAATAAAGTTGAGAATTAGAAATTAACTCTAATTTGCAACAACAATAAAAATTAAAGCCTTTTAAGTTTAAGTAAATGTACCTATGATATTTTAATATTTTAAAAAAGGAACCTTTTTGATGTGTCATTTAGTATATGTAATTATATTATTAAGTTTTACTATTTATATTTTGCCGACTTTACCTATTAACTAACACTAACGAGCAGTGTACCCAATCGATTGTACGTTCGTTGGTAAGTAGGGTATCGATCACTAAGAGTGAGTGTTAATACTTAATCTACTAGTATTCTAGTTATCTAAGTTAATCCTAATTAAACGTCAACTAACACAAAGGGGTTCAGCCTGAGAGATTGGCACGACTTTTGGTTTAATCTAAACTAATAAAGCAATAAATAAGACAAGTAAAACACACAAATAGATAACTAAACGATAAAGGAGAGGTCAAGCACTTATGTAAGGAAAACATATTAACTAAGTTTATTTGAATATAATGTATGAATTGTCTATGTGTGCAATGATTGTACTACTTTCGCTGGTGGTATATCATTCCTAAGCTAGGTAGTACTTCTCCCTAAACTCTAGGTTTATGTTACGGTTAATCCTATCACAATCAACCAAACCCACATAAAGTTCACTACGTCGATTATAATCTATCCCTGTGACAATATTGAAACCTAGCTCGTCGAGGATTTACTAACTTATGGCCTAATGGTTACCTACATACTAGTAGTCTACAATCCACTTAACTACCCAAGAAAACATAATGTTATTTATAGTCCTAAGATACCTTAGTTTATCATTCACTTAACCAAAGGTCGAAACAGGATTTTATTTGTAGTCCCATTGATCTAGTTATATAGATAAGTTGTATGTAGTATCTGTTAGCCTCAAAATATTGAGTCGAACATGAAGTTCGTTCATTATGTATTTAAGTCTCGGTCAATCAATTAGTTAACGTTGTAATAGGAAAGCATCGAGAATCAGGCTCGATAGTTAATCTAATATTGTATATGTTTCGGGTTTAATCCCAAGCAAAACCCGAGCCCGAGTCCTAGTTAAATATCCCGCGCGTCACTTAATGTGTCGGGGTATATATATAACTTTTCCTCCTAGGAAAAGTTAGTAGTTGTTCATTCTAAAATAATTTTCCTTTTCCTATTTTCTCTCATCTCTCTCTCTCTCTCTATTCTTTCTCTCTCTACAAAACAACTCACTCTCTTTCTCTTTTCTAGATCAAATTCGTGTATGATATATATGTTATGAAGTGTTAACGGGATCCTACAATTGGCATCAGAGCTACGTGTGGATTCGTGGTTGATTCGTGTGGTAAAACAAGCTCAAATTCGTCCTTAATTTGGCTTAGAACAACCCACGGCTCAAAATTTTATTTGGGCTTGGTTGTTGGTTAATCTTGCTCTCTACTTGTTCTACACATCAAAAGGTTAGAGTGCTTCAAATTTCGTGTGTTAAACAAGCTCCTAGCTCGAATTATAAGCAAACAAAGTAAGGTGTTCTTCGTGGAGAGTTGCTTCGTATTTTTTGATCCAGGAAGAAACACATGTTATAGGAAGGTTAATCTTCATACACCATCATTGTATTACATGTTTTAGCTTTCTTTCGTGGTTAAAAAACCTAATATGGATTGATTTAAGTGAATTCGAGCAAGTGTTCTTCGTGGAGGTTTGCGTTTTATATTATTTTTCTAGGCAGCGAGTTGACAGGTTTAGGGACAAGATCCACGTTTTTAGGAAAAAGTCAAAGGCGAGTTGCCAAAAGTCAAAGGCGAGTTGTTTTTTTTAATAAAAAATTTGGTGGCGGTTTGCTTTTATAGTGGCGAGTTACCACAGGTTGCCACGGCGAGTTGCTTAAAATATTGATCAAAAGGAAAAGTTACCATGCTCAAAATTCTAAAATCAACGGCGGTTTGAGAAAATTTCTTGGCGGCGAGTTGCCATAGGTCACGGCGGTTTGCTAATAAGTGAGGCGGTTTGACAGGCGACGAGTTAACAAAAACAAAAGGCGGTTTGATTATTTTATTTAGGCGGCGAGTTGTCAAAAGGAAGCAGCGGTTTGAATATTAAATTAGGAGGCGAGTTGATCATTTTCAGTGGCGATTTGCTTCATTCTTGAAGGCGGTTTGGTTACATTCTTGAAGGCGGTTTGCTCAACACCTAACGCAGCGGTTTGCTCAACACCCAGCGACACTTTTTTACGGAAAAAGTTGAGTAATATGTAATTTTTTATATAGCCTTTCTAACTTATTTTTACATCAAATTCAAATTTTGGTAATAGGGTAAAAAAAAAAATTTTGGTCGACACCTTTTTAGCGACACTTTTTTCGGGAAAAATTAAATAAAATAAAAAATTTTCTATAGCATTTTTATCTTATTTTTACACCAAATTTATATTTTGGTAATAGGGTAAAAATAATTTTTTTTTTTGCTTACACAACCACAACCTCAACCACAATCATAAATCCACTTTAAAGAACCAACCAATTTCCACTTCAATTCACGATAAAAATGGGAACAAAGGTTACTTCATCTTCGGGTTCAGTTTTAGAGGAACCAGAGATACAGAAACTGCAGATGCAAGCAAAGATTTTCAAAGAAAACTCCTTGAACAAATTAAATGCACTTAAATCAACCACTCAACTTCTCGAAAGACAGAGTATATTGTATCAACAAGCTTTTGCACAACTCTTTGGTGATAAGTGGTCAAGAACTTCAATTTTCAGTTTCTCACATACATGGAAATACTTAGAAACACTTCTCAATGCAGAAACACTTCACGAGATGGATTCCAAATCCGCTCACAGTGTGATCAAAGTACAGTTTGAAAGATTCATAAACCTGACTTGTTAAAAGCCTCGTCGGATATGTTATTCAAAGATCGTTTTTCATCAGATCGAAAGTAATAGAAATCTCAGAGATTACACTAAAATGACAGCTCAAACTTTCAAGGAGACATCACTCCAAAACAGGAACTCCATTGAGAACTGTATAAATAGAAAGATCAAGTCATGAGCAAGAGCTTAAGCTACTTGAAAAAAGTTGAATGAAAGACAATTTGCAGATTCAAACAGTGCAAGGTTCAAGAGGTTCAATCATCGTATACAAGTCAGCGATGAAACAAGCAGTGGGATTGTAACATCATATGAAGAAATGACAAGAAGGAATGGAGCACATTACGTTTCATGGAAAGATTCAGGACGTCGTTACCTGCAGAATCAAGTCTAATTGATACGCTCATAGGAAACAGGTCACAAAATCATGATGCAAGTAATGTGTTTAGCAAATGGAAAGACGACATTCTGAGCAACCTGAATCATTAAGACACATATGGTTTGGAGAAAGGATGAAAGCCAAGTGTCATATTCCTTATCATCCAAATATAAGTACTATGATAATAGCAGGGTTTTGATCAAAATGCGGCTGAATGTCTGATGAGCATAGCAGCGCTTTCGCTAATATTAATTGCTAATTTAACTCTTGATACTGATGAAAACAAACGATTTTAAAGCAATTAAAGAAAGCAAAACGCATCATTGACTCAAGAACTAAGAGAGTTGCAGAACTAACCTAGATGAACTAGTAGGGCTCAAGAGGAGGCTACTAGCAAGTCGGGATAGTGTGTACTGATTACACTTCAGACGCAAACAGACTGAGCTTGAAGAAGTACACAACGGCCCTTAATGACCGAACGAGTGATTATAAAATACTTCAAACAAAGTTAAATGAAACTCTAGGACTATTAGCTTTAAAAGACATTGAAATTAAAGAAGGTTTGAAAACTAAAGCCTATGAAATTTCAGTTGTCAATCAGAAACACGATGAGCTAGTCAAAAAGAGTCTGTTAACTAGGTCACAATTTGAAGGTCAACTCAAAGAGAAAAGTATAGGTTAGTAACAGATTTAAAGGTAAGGAAGGAAGAGACAATGACACGATATTGAAATGGACAAACAAATAAAGTTTTTAAAATGAAATTCTTTATAAATGCAATCATCAATTCAGACCATTCACATGTTAGCACCCAAATGCGCAACGTATAATGGTAGATCAACCTTTGCTAATCCAAAGTACCTCAAGATAGCTCAATCTGAAAAGCCTCGTTTGTATGAGATCCCATATGATACTTCTGATCCTGCAAACAGATTTTGCCCCAATGGGGAAGAGACAGTGACTCTTGAAAAGGAGAGTAGATCAAAATTGGATAAAGACAAAGTGAAACCATATGATTACAACAATCAAAAACAGTTCTTTATGAAACTTTCAAACCACCATCCAAAACCTATCTTGATCAGTTGGAACGCGCTAAAGAAGTTAGGAAGACAATGTGGAGAAAAAATGTTTAACAGAACAAACCAAACATTGCTAAAAACGTGTCTTTTCTACCCATTTCTAAATCCATTAGTAAAAGTAGACAACTTTATAACGAAATGACAAACAACTTCAATCATTTGTTAGAACACATTTGTCAAAAACTTGGTCTAATCAAACAATAGTGCATTTCCAAACCCAATGCTAAGACTATGGAAGTTTTGATAAAAACGTTATTAATGCCTCTTTCAAACAAAACTATACTGGACAGTCATTGTTTTGTTCATGAACTAAAAAGTGAAATGCATGACGATTTGGGAGTCGTTAACTTCCCTTGAAAAGGAGATTGACGAACTTGAATCAGAAAATCTGATTTTTCAAACATAAATGATCTACTTCTCGAAGATGTGTTCTAAAGATGTCACATGTTCGTATTTGCATTCTCTATCTGATTTTTAAATGCTAAACTGAATTACCATGCTTTATATTCATGAAAGTCAAAGAAAGTGAATGTCTTTGTCATGTAAGGCTGGTCAAAACAAACTGAATCTGATAATAACGAAGTTTGATAAATAAGCATTTAAAGAGTTTCGCTAAACTAGAAAAAACACTCAATTTCTCTTGAACTTTCTTACAACATTGTAAAACAGATGAATAACAACCAGTTTGCAAAGAAAATGCTTACAAAAGTATTTCTAAAAGAACGGAACAAATCGAAATACAAGATTTGAAAAGCTCAAAAGCAAAGACAAGAACATAGCAATAAGTGAGTTAAATAAACACATCAGATAATTGCAAGTGAAAAGTCTAATGGAAATTAGTTTAATTAAACCATCTGATGTGCGACAACCAAATGATTTCAACAATTCCAAAACCACAGTATTTAGGAAAACCTGACTCCTTATTTCATAAAGTCTCCAAAATGAGAATTTTCAAACGAAAACAGTCGATTAATAAAACCATATGTTCGGAATGTTTTTTTAAACAAGTTCACTCAACAGAATTTGCCTCATGAATAGAAAACAAGCAGTTCAAACACCAATGTGATTTGCACCATGGCCCCTCTAGGAATTGGCCCCAAAGGCATGTTCACATCATCACCAATGTAAACAGTAGGCTGTCAAAATGACATGGTTCATAAATACACCTAGAAAAGCAAGAAAAGTGCCACACTCAAAGACAAATAAAAAAAAAAAAAGAAGTGAATTGGAGAAATCTAGTATGATGAATCCTACTAAAGCTACCCAACACTGCTAATGGTTGAGCAAAACCAAAACCTAGAAATGGCAAGCCATCAAGTGAGTAGTCGGGTTTCAAACAAAGAAAAGTACACAACATGTTGTCTATGACGAATTTGGCAAGCAAACAAACCTAAGTCTACAACTTTAACCAAACCTCTATAAAAATGTTTGATTATACTAAACCGCCACCAAGAACTTAAAACATGAAAATAAGATTCCAAATAAGCTATTGTTAGCCTCAAAATATTAAGCCGAACAGGAAGTTCGTTCATTATGTGTACGAGTCTCGGTCATTTAATTAGTTAATGTTGTAATAGTATAATATCGGGAATCGGGCTCGATAGTTAATCTAATTTTGTATATGTTTCGGGTTTAATCCCAAGCAAAACCCGAGCCCGGGTCCTAGTTAAATATCACGTGCGTCACTTTTAAGTGTCGAGGTATATAAGGAACTTTTCCACTTGGAAAAGTTAGTTGTTCAAAATATCTAAGAAATATCTTTTCACTTTTCCCTCTAACCTCTCTCTAGTTTCTCTCTCTAAAACAACTCATCTCTCTTTCTCATTTCTAGTTCGATTTCGTGATCGATTGTATGTTATGAAGTGATATTGGGATCCTACAATTAGTTTCAGGCCCCGTTCCTCAATGTTCAAATGACGTTTGAACACAGCAGTTCAAGCCTCGGTCATCAATGTCTAATGATGTCATGATCACAACAGTTCAGACCTCGCACCACAATGACAAATGGTGTCTGCTGAAAATAACACGTCAGGCCCCGTTCCTCAAGGTTCAAAAGACGTTTGATCGCAGCAGATCAAGCCTCGGTCTTCATGGCGATGATGTTTGAACAACGCAGTTCAAGCCTCGTTCTTCATCAAATGACTTCTGATCATAACCATTCAGAACTCGGAATTTACGACCACAGCAATGAACCGTCAAGTTCAAAGCTGGTTCCAAAAGTTGTTCCTCTAGCAGTCAAGACAGCTACATCATGACAAAAGTTGAAATTACTATTCCACCATCACATAGCAATGATAAGGACAACATGTAAATATATATAAATACAAAATCTGAAAAATAGAAAATTTCCAAAAAGATTCTTCTCGACATGTCTCTTGGAATCGATAA
>BQNB010049193.1:13146-42166 GCA_026074375.1 Tanacetum coccineum | reverse complement strand
TAACTAATTAAAGACCGAAGCTCCATCGTAGAGTGACCGAACTTCCTTGTTCGACTCAATAAATTGAGGCTAACAGATTAGTTGCATTACGAGATAAGTAAATTGATTATAACATGTTTTGTATAGCTTTATCTTAATGTTTTATGATAATGGTTTAATGTGTTAAGGATATAGGAAGCAAGGTTTAGCTAGCTTAGGTCCAATGCTAGGGTTAGCTTGGTTAGTCATTTTACTAGCTATGGTTTAGGTCCAACTTATGTTGATATGATGTAAGTGCTTCATGTACTAGTTTAGCTTAGTTAGGTGTTAAACTAACTAAAGATTATGATATGATATTTGGATCATGAGATGTTATCTTGTTATGACATTTACTTAAGTATCATTGCTTATGTGTTTACTTGACTATGTTTCTTAGGTTCAATCTCGCATGATATAGGTAAAGACAAGGCTTGAGAGATGAAGCATTTGAAGTAAAAGTTACTTGTTGTTTTGCATTGGTAGGCAAGTAGTGATCTTAGTACCATGCTTAGAACAAGTTAAACTCCTCTAATTGTTTTGTAAATGATGTATTTTGGTATTCAAACACTTTTAAGGTTAGGTTTTTAAATTTGGTTATGTATGTAATACCATTAAGTGTACATTTTGTAAAATAACCCAAGGTTTGACACATTAGACTTATGTGTGTTTTTAATGTCAAAACTTTGCATAAACATATAATATATGATGATTGAAGCATATTTTATGAGTTTGATGAATGATCGAATCCTACAAGTCCCGTTTGCAGAAAATGTAGCGTTTGTTAACAGAAGGTCTATACAACGTATAGACTGAGGCTTATACGACGTATAGACTGAGTCTTATACAGCGTATACATCGCCTATACATAGTATACACCACCTATACGACATATAGGATTTATCCTATACTTCGTATAGGGTCGGACTTTAAAAGAAAACAATTTTGAACGTTCCAACTTGGTATCAGAGCATTGGTTTAGGAGATTTAGGTTTCCACTATAGGGTTGCCTAAGCTTAGACCACTATTAGTTGCGTGTGACGTAAGTGTAAGTTTTTAGATAGAAGCAAATTGCCTTAGTTTTAAGGTCGTTATGCGTTGTGACTGTAGTTTTGTAAGTTGAGGTGATTTGTTGTCAATGTATGGTTTTAATGTTAATGGGAAAACATGTGTTAAGTATGATCACGACTATACGTAGCTAATGTAGTAAAGAATATATGTTGCATATGTGGACTTAAAGTTGTCGAAATAGTACAAAAATGACAAATTTTGGGTTAGGAAAGGTATAGGAAGGATACGAAATTTCATCATACATTGATTACGTTATAGAAATGTGCTTAATAGTTTGACTTTATAAACTTTCATAAAAAGATAGGATGGAAAATGATCGCAATAAAGAAATTTTAAGAGCGACAACTTCTTACCAAGATGGTGAAATGGTTAGTGATTCAAATGATAGCAATGATCGATCATTGTCGATTCCCGAGAACCTCAACCCAATAGGTTTCATTAGGGAAGAATGGAAGGATTTAGAAGTGTAGGAAGGGACGTTGAAAAGGCAATTCCATAATTTATTAGAAAGACGCGTGGGAATATGCAAGCTTTGATCCACAATAAGTTTGAAAACCTTATGAAGAGTTAAGGAATAGCAGTTGATGCAAATGTAAACCGTGAGGCAAGGTTGGATAGGCAACCTACCATGACTTCTCGGCATGTGCTCCACCACAATTTACGGGTTCACTCAATCCGTTAATTAGCATGAGGTGGATCACGGATATAGAACGTGCCTTTGGTAATAGTCATTGTGTAGAGGAAGACAAGGTAAATTATGCAACGAACTTTCTTCGTGAACTATAAGGTATGGTGGGAAGGGAGGGTGAAATAAAAGGGCATTCAGTGGCTAGAAACTTGTTCATGGAAGTAGTTTAAAGAGTTGTTTAAAGTAGACTATGCACTAGCGGAGGACATAGACAAAATCAAAGAAGAGTTCCATAGTTTTATCAGACCAACGAGATGGTAAATGAGCTTTGGAAAAATTTAGTGATATGGTACAATATTGTCTCGAATACCTTAGCAACGAAAATCCAAGAGTGGACAAGTTTCAAAGGATGCTCAAGGAAGAAATTCAAGAAGTTGTGGTACCATTCAAGTGCAAGACAATAGAGGAACTTTTGGGTAAGACTCGTACCCGAGAGTAGTAATAACTACCGACCAGAACTTCTCAATCAACAAACCCTTAACCTAACCTCCAATATTCTAGAAAAAAAATTAAAGAGAGAGAGAGATTGTGAGGTGTTGCGAAGCACGCACTCTAAGCTCAAAGCAATTACTCCCTCCGTCCCATTTTTATTGTCCACGTTTCCTTTTTGGGATGTCCCATTTAATTGTCCACTACTAAAAATAGATAGAGAAGTTTGATAAGTTTACTATATTACCCTTTGTTTAAAATTATTATTACAAACTTTAAAAGAGACTTTAATTAATTAGTTAAGGTTAAAACTATCATTTTGCTAAAAAGTAAGAAAGAGAAAGCTGTAACAAATGCATTTTTCTTAAACGGTGTGTTTTTTGTCGGGGGACAATAATTTTGAGACGAAGGGAGTATGATATGAACATCGCAGATCCAGGAACACAACAAACAATTCAGATAACAACAATAACCAAAGCATATCCTAATTATAAGAAATTAGGGTTTTCTAAAATTAACTCTTCTAAAACATAAAGAATACTTAGAAGAATCGCTTAAAGCAAGATACACCCCTTAAAAGGAAACAGACCCTAAATACATTTGGTTATCATCGAGATTAGAACAAAATCTAAAAATTCGCTTTATTTAATTGGATTACTTCGAAACTATTTCCTTTTAAATATCAAGAACTTTATGGTAATTTTTAAATTTGATTACAAGTGAAAAACGAGACATTATTTGTTACCATTATTTTGCATTTGGCTATAAAAAATGGCACATCGTTATCAAATAAGAGACTTGTATACATCGTAAAGATTTGGTCACATGATTTTCAGAGTTGGTAATAACATGGTAAATTTGTCAAACAACATCAAATTGAGATGATAAAATTAACTCGGATAATATGATTCAAAAAACACTTATATTCAAAATTAAGCTATTCAGCAACAATTAAAATCTCAGGGAAGGTTCAACAACCACCATTTTATTATCTAAACTATACATAACGCGTAGAATGTTTTAATCGACTCAAAGAAAGTAAAAGTACAAGACTTAACTAGAACATTTAGATCCACAAATCAACCCCTGACACAGAATAGAGAAAACACACTTTTTTCACACACAAAAACTTTAGGCTTATGTGAGAATGAGAGAGAAAGATGTTTATATACTCCTTCTACCAACTCATACTTTATCTTTATGATATTGACTCTGCGAGTCCCTGAAATATAAAACATATACAAACAAGTATTAACCTATGAAGAAAAGTACACAAAGCTCCTCAGACTTTAGTTTACACAACATTTCTCAATAGTATTCAGCTACTAAATATACCCATAATCATTGTAAATAAACACTTTACCTTTTTCTTTATTTGTTAGCCTAGTAATACTAGTATAAGTTCACCAGGAATAATTGAACTTTACAAAAATGTCACTTAGTGTAAATATATCTGGCTGTCATCGAGGTTATAACAAAATCAGACAATTAGCTTTGTTCAATAGGATTACTTCGAAACTATATCCTTCTAAATATCAAGAACTTTATGGTTTTTTTCAAACTTTATTACAAGTAAGAAACGAGAAATAATTTTTTACCATTTATTTGCATTTAGCTATAAAAGGCGGCACATCGTTGTCAAATATACACTCGTAAAGATTTTGGTGACATTTGGTTTTCAGAGTTGGTAAAAACTGGGTAAATATGTTAAACAACATCAAATGGAGATGATAAAATCAACTCGAAAAATATGATTTGAAAAACACTTCTCTTCATAATTGATCTATCAGAAACAACAGTTAAAAACTAAGGGAAGGTTCAGGATTTTCGACTAGCGTATGCACTACCATAACTATTTAGTGGGGGTGGAATACATTGCAATAGAAAATATATTTTATTATTTTCTTTTAATGAAAAGAACCAAGAAATATGTGTATCAAAACAATCACGACTCTGATAACATGTTAACTTTGTAAATACAACACATATTCAAGATCCTAACACACACAATTATTTAACCAACCACCATTTTATTATCTAAACTATACATAACGCGTAGAATGTTTTAATCGACTCAAAGAAAGTAAAAGTACAAGACTTAACTAGAACATTTAGATCCACAAATCAACCCCTGACACAGAATAGAGAAAACACACTTTTTTCACACACAAAAACTTTAGGCTTATGTGAGAATGAGAGAGAAAGATGTTTATATACTCCTTCTACCAACTCATACTTTATCTTTATGATATTGACTCTGCGAGTCCCTGAAATATAAAACATATACAAACAAGTATTAACCTATGAAGAAAAGTACACAAAGCTCCTCAGACTTTAGTTTACACAACATTTCTCAATAGTATTCAGCTACTAAATATACCCATAATCATTGTAAATAAACACTTTACCTTTTTCTTTATTTGTTAGCCTAGTAATACTAGTATAAGTTCACCAGGAATAATTGAACTTTACAAAAATGTCACTTAGTGTAAATATATCTGGCTGTCATCGAGGTTATAACAAAATCAGACAATTAGCTTTGTTCAATAGGATTACTTCGAAACTATATCCTTCTAAATATCAAGAACTTTATGGTTTTTTTCAAACTTTATTACAAGTAAGAAACGAGAAATAATTTTTTACCATTTATTTGCATTTAGCTATAAAAGGCTGCCACATCGTGTCAAATATACCACCGTAAAGATTTTGGAGACATTTGGTTTTACAGAGTTGTAAAAAACTGTGGGGAAGGTGTTTTTTTTTTTAAAAATATGTTAAACAACATCAAATGGAGATGATAAAATCAACTCGAAAAATATGATTTGAAAAACACTTCTCTTCATAATTGATCTATCAGCAACCACAGTTAAAAACTAAGGGAAGGTTCAGGATTTTCGACTAGCGTATGCACTACCATAACTATTTAGTGGGGGTGGAATACATTGCAATAGAAAATATATTTTATTATTTTCTTTCAATGAAAACACAATAGAGACAATTACACAATGGTATTTATCCATGAATAGAAAAATGAAATATTCCTAAGATATATCATCAATCTTTGATATCGACTGTGAAATACTTAAGGAAACAATCATTCTTCGCGTTAAAAACTTACTACATTAGAGAAGTTAGGGGTTGGGAACAATAATCGGCACGAATTAAAAAATTCTAATTTACATCTCAATTGAAGCCCGAAATAGCAAATTTTTTAACTTTCTTTCAATTTATCGAAGATACAGTGTAAAAGAAGCTAAGACATGTAACTTACTTAGTGTAGTCCTTTCTTTGCTTAGTTTATTCAGTTGATCCCAATCGAAATTCTCAAAGAAAATTCGGATAAAACTTTTAACATTTTAGCCTACTTCCACGTATATAGTGCACAATGAGTGTTGATTTTTTTTATAAAAAAAGTAGATAAATTCACATTTCGATGTAACAAGTCTTCGATAAAACTAATGGCACAAATACACGTAAGTGCGTAAATTGACGTGGCAAATCACTATTTTTGAAGGTAAATATAGTTAGTAAATTTGGGTTTCCCTTTCTATGAAATTTTTTGAGTAAAGTGCATACTACATCCATGCGGTTTCCAAAAAGACCGTTTTACGACACTGGCCCATACTTCGCTCAATTTTCATCCCTCCATTAGTAAAAGTGAGCCACCGTACATCCCTGAGGGCGAACCGTGCAAATATTTTGTCAGTTAAAGGGGAAAAATGTTGATCACATGAGAACGTGAGACGGACTTTTTGCAAATCACAAGGATGCATTTTTGCCTCACTTTTTCCCCTTTAACTGACAACATATTTTCACCGTTCGTCCTCAGGGTTATACGGTGGCTCACTTTACTAATAGCGTGATGAAAATTGAGCTAAGTGGCTAAGGACGTGAGACGGTCTTCTTAAAAACCACAAGGTTCTATTATGCACTTTACTTAAAAAATTTACCACTAAATATTTTCACATAAATTAATCGGTGTAAAGTTGAACCAAAGCAATAGCGAAAAAAATTATCTGCTACTAGTTTAAACTTAACCAATTACCCTGCAATTATTCGATTTAGAACATCAAATTGCAGAGAATTTTCATTTCTTTTATATCAATGTTAGGAACATTGGAAGAAGAGATAAAATACTAAAACCATAAAACTAGTAGTTATTGAGATCAGTACCATGTGAGTTCACGTCCTTTTTTATTCGATTTTGATAGAATAGTGTGCCTCATGCTTGCAAAGTGGTCTCATTTCAATATCTAGTGAAGACACGAGAAACTACATGTAATTCCCTTTTTTAATGGCTTGGCGGGTTCCCACCCCACCAATTTAGGAACCAAACACCAGCAAGCATTGGACATAACTCGATATTATTTGTTTTCACACCAATCAAGAAAAAAAACTTAAGTGTTTTTACTTTTTCAATCCCTATTTTAGATTCAAACACCATTTCACCTTGATATTCTTGTTTATAGATGTGCTTTTACTTTTTCATCAATCCCTAAAACAAATTTACTCTAATGAAAATGTTGCAAAAAGTGTAGAGTAACCTATCATTTGTCTTTTTCTTTTATCTCTTTTATTAGGGTCATGTTATTGCTACCCCTACCACCAATACCCCCCTTTGATACCCACTCTGTTGACAGAACAAGACAGTTTTTTATGTTTTTTTGTTCCGTATTTTCACATTTTATAGTTTTTGACTTATAAGACTTTATAACTTTTGTTCTGCATTTTTTTTCCGGCAGTTTTACCCATTTTATTAACAGGATAAGACAGTTTTCTGCTCCGTATTTTTCATGTTTTACTGCTTTTGACATATCAAACCTTATATTTTCCGTTCTGTTTTTTTTATTTAACAGTTTTATAATACAAACAAAATTATAAAAAATAAAATAAAAAATTTTAAAGGGGGTATTGGCAACACTTTTGGGGGGGTCTTAATAACTGACCCCATTCTATTAATGTAACCAACTATAGCCATTTCTAGCCTACACTGCCATTACCGGCTATCTTCGGCAATAATGGTGATTTGACGCGTAACGAATTCATTGGTGGTTCAATAAGTGGGGTTTTGAATCTTGAGTTACAAAATCTAAACATCACCCTCTTCATCATTTTTTACATTAGTGAATTGACACGTGACGGATCCATGGGTGGTTCACATTACTGTTGTAGAATAGTGAGTCGTGATTAGGTTTAGATCTTGATTTGACCGGAGTGGCAACTGTGATGGTTAGTTCTGGGGTGGCGGAGATGGTGGTTTGAGTGGAGGCGAACGACGTCTGTGTTGGTATGAGCATAAGTGGCGGTGGTGATGTTTGACCGGAGGTGATGGTGGTAGTGGAGATTGTTAAGAATTTGATAGGGTTAGAGAAAAATAAGGATGGGGTGATTTAAATGGAGAGGAAAGAGTGCATGTTGGGACTCACGTTACTTTTTAACCTGTTACTTTTCACTTTCTAAAGTTATTTTAGTTAATTAAAAATAAAAGATGTTAGAGTGGTGTTTGTAGAAATATGTGGGTGGTGTGCGTACCACATGACCCTTTTTAATATCTCATTACTAAAACGTCAGATACTTGTCCCAATGTCTTGTCCCAAAGACAAACAATTTTAGATAACAAAAACTTCTCTGAACAAATAGAGCCTTACAATTGTTACAAACCAGGTGCTTTTTGGAAATTCTTGGCCGCGTTTGGATCTTCTCTTTGATGAAATTGTTTTATTATCTTTCACTTGGTGTTCTAATAGATGTAAAAATAATATTGATTGGATCTCATGGATGAAATATCCTAGATCCTTGTCTTTGTAATTCTCTAGCTCCTTGCTAGTTTTGTTTTTATATATTCTGCCGTTCAAAAAAAAACGAGGTGGTAGGCCCATGCTCCGCTGCGGGACGATTAGTAGGTGTCGTTTTTTGTTGGCTGAAATGGGTCCGGTGAAAAAAAAAATAAGTTAACGGTCGTTAAGTAACTACCGATCCCAAGGACTATTTTCGTAAATTCTAAAAAAACTAACGGTTGTTACTTAACAGCCGTTAGTGGGGGAGGGTATTTTGTAATTTTTTTTTAAATGAGGGTAGTTTTCGTAATTTGACAAATAGTGCGAGAGGGTATATTTTTGTTAATTGCAAAAAAAAAATTAAGTTAACGGTCGTTACAAACGGTCTTTAAGTAACGACCGATCCCAAGGACTATTTTCGTAAATTATAAAAAAAAAATTAAACTAACGGTCGTTACTTAACAGCCGTTAGGGGGAAGGGGTATTTAGTAAAAAAAATAAAGTGGGGGTAGTTTTTGTAATTTGACCTATAGTGCGAGGGGCTATTTCGTAAATATCTGAGAGGTTTCGGGTCGGCGGACGGCTTGCGGGTAAGGTAAACGGGTCGGAGTGTGTGAGGATGATTTTTCGGTCGGGCGGTAGGCGGGTCGACCCGGCAGGTTTGGGCCGGGTATCTTGCCTTTTGTATAATGTATATAATTTATATAAAACCATGCTACAAGTTATTAGTATATTAGTATCTCAGGATGTAAGACTTGGGCGAAGGATATATATTTGCAGCCTACGCTTATGACTTATAATTAGGGTTTAAAAGGCTCGTTATGGCGTCACTAAGGCCTCGCAAAGGTGCGAGGCGTGACCTTCACGCTACGTAATAGATCAAGACGTAGGCTTAACGGGTGACGTGATATGAGAAGTGAAAAAACGTGATAAAGCGCGATAAAACATGATGCGTGAAGGCTTTTTTGAATTCAATTTCGATAAAAAATCGTTTTTTTATGGAAATGAAAAAGATTACATACAAATATAGTTTCTTGACTTTATTCCTTATGTATGACACATTTTGTAAACTCAATATATTTGAAATATGATATAAATATGTATAAATTTATATATTTTTTAATATTTTGTGCTGCTTTAAGTTACGCCTTAAAAATGTCATGACTCGCCATGACTCCTAAGACATAAGGCTTAGTCATGCCGTCACGACATGTCACGCCTCACGCTCCTTGCTTATAATATACTGTAAGCATTTAAGCACCAACCTGCATGCTTATTAAAAGGTGATTTACGCCGATAACCGGATATCATTTAAAACGCGTACAAAAATGTTTTCTCATTTTTTAAAAGACTTTGAGCCACCCATAATATGCAACCGGCCCTCTAAAAAGAAAGAAAGCAGCTTATCCTTAACAAGCATATGGTAAATAATAAGTATTTTATATTTCATTTATATTACTATTTTCAAAGGGGCGAACACTTACGTATGCCGTACAAAACTCACTCGTGACTATAAGCCTACAAGGAACATTTGATCATATATGCCAAGCACTTTCTCATGATTGTTTACCCGCAATGCTGGTGTTAGCTCAGCCATGTCACTACCATGCAGGGACGGAACCAAGACATAATACGACCAGGTGCACTAGAGGGGTGTGCAAGAGGTGCAGTCCAGGGGCGGAGCTAGGATTTTCAGTTAGGGGAGGCTGATAGTGCTTAATGCAGAAAATCATAATGATGAGGGGGGCTCAATGTAAAAAACTTGTAGAAAAGCGACTCACGATATGGATAATTAATGAATAAAATAGGATGATTAGGGGGGCTCAGCACCCAGTAGTCCCCCTACTAGCTCCGCCCCTAGTGCAGTCGCACAAGGTCTTCACTTGTGAAGGGAACATTTTTATTAATTTTTAATATAAATATGTATAATATTAAACATATATGAGCAATGTAATTCAATTATATATGCAACTTCTGTTTATTTTATAAGCGTAATGGGGCCTCTTCGTTGGTTACTTGCCTTAGGGCCACATAAAAGAGTATCGAGACCAGTGGGGCCACTTTACAATAAACTATACAATAGTTCAAACACCAACTTTTCTAGGGAATCCGGGTGCACTTTGACGGAAATCGATAGTTTTTTAACAAAATTAACATACGTCACAAAATTCCATGGGTGTCCCGGGACACCCCCTAGTTCCGTCCCTGCTACCATGTCTTTCCAGTGACACGTTATTTCCTACATTCACTTGTGAAGATCTAACGAGTTCAATGCGCCTCAGATAACAAAAACACTTTTTCTCATTGTTTTAATAACGATTTTCAAGTCCAATGAGCAAATGACAGGATATAAGTTTTTTTTTTTTTTTTTGCTTTAGTGTTTCACTCTAAACTACTGTTATTAGAAACTAAAGCTTTGTAAATTCATGAAGATGGAAATTTCGACCCATTTACTTATGACTGGCTTGACATATATTATTGTCTCTCCCTAATGGGTAAGATGGGTAGAAAGGCGCCCACAGTGTTTTTTTTTTCAATGCATGATAATAATAATAAAAAAAACACGTACTAATTTGTAAGCATAGTTGACACAATAACTATATAGTTAAAGAAATGGACGAAATGTATTTTGGTACCTAACCAAATCTGACACATACTAAACGTTACCCGGTTTGACCAATTAGTCAACTCGTTCGACCAGCCAATGATGCCATTTCTAGTTTTTGTTAAGTCAGTTGTTCTCTACCTTGTACTGATGTCATGATCCTGATATTTCCAGTGTGAATGTGATTATCAGAGAGAAAAAAGATCGGATGATAACGGGACATAGTTGTTGACGTATTCTGTGTTGGATGTGGGTCGATTGTGGGATGGAAATATGTGAGATCTTATTTGCCTTAATAATCTCTCAGTTTACATGTATGTTGCGTGTGGCTTTCATGCATTTTATACAGCTACTGTAGTATTATTAAATATAGTCCCCAAGAAACAAGTTCCAAACTAAAATGCTTATGAAACTTGTGTTGATTTAAGGAGTCTGCACATGAAAAGGGACATAAGTACAAGAAAAGTTTATCCTTGAGAGGATGCAAGCTGGCACTAAATTTTGTTATAATTGCCAATTTCGACCCATTTACTTATAAATTGACCGGTTTGTATTGTGCTCAAGAATCATAATACTTATATATAGCTACACGTACATTAACACTTTTACAAAGTTATATTTATCATCTTAAATTGTAAGATTTACATGATAGAGACACGCAAACATCGTTCATTTAGTTGATGAGATGGAAAGGAAAGAAAAAGAGCAAAAATGTAAAAGATAATACAAGAGCTGGTAGGATCGACTCGTTTTTCTCTATGAAATTGTCGACTCGGATTATATTTTATGGGAGGTGATTTGCACACTCCTTAAATTGATTGGCACACTCAAAAAGATGTGTGTCATGACTATTACACCCTTAATATTAACACACTCTACCAAGTGGTGTAGGGATATAAATGTCAAAACAAACATAATTTGAGTGTGTCAATCAATTTAAAGAGTGTGCAAATCACCACTCATATTTTATCTTAACGCGAGATGTAAAATGGGAAGATAAGAACTCCCTAGTGTATTCATAAGAGTAAACTGCATAAATCGTCCCTAAATTTTGGCCAAATTGCATGTTTCGTCATAAACGTTACGAAAGTGCAAGGATCGTCCATGTGGGTAAACCTTTGATGCAAGTATCGTCCTATGGAGAAACCTTTGGGGGAAACTTTATATGCAAGTATCATCCCCGCAGGGACGATACTTGCACCAAATGTTTCCCCACAGGGACGATCCTTGCACTTTCGTAACATTTGGGACGAAACATGCAATTTGACCAAACTTTAGAGACGATTTATGCAATTTACTCTATTCATATAATAATTTCATATGCATAACAGACTCATAAACAGTATATTTAAATTGTAGGATCATCTTGAGAATGATATAGTTTTGTAATCTTATTTTGCACAAACTATTTACAAAAAAAAAAAAAAAACTCAAAAGTATAAGGAAGTGACTGGGTCAGTCCAAACTAACCCATCCTATTTTGACCCATGATCATAATTACCAATTTTGATCATTTATCCAACCCGTATGACCCACCCAGTTTACCATCTCTACATAACACACACGTCCTAGCAAGCTGCTTGAGGAACTGATGCATCTTCATGAGACCTAGCTGTTCAACTCCTAGTTTCCATGTCTTATAAAAGAAATTAACTCACCCGCGAACGGATCATTGCCCAACTCCCTATTGTTGCTAGCTAGAGTTCTTTCACGCTCTTTATTCTCTTCACTAATTACAAACCGGCATACTGGACACTGTCCACGACTCTTCACCCAAGGTATAATGCAGTTATCATGAAACATATGATTGCATGGTGTCAGTGTCACCATTTCTCTTGGTTTAAAGTCATCTAAGCAGACAGCACATCTCTTTCCATCTTCATTGTCTTGTTTCTCTTGTGATTTGGGTCTAGAATCATAGTCTCTATAATATAAGCTAACTTGTCGTAGCATGGGCTTGTAAATTTCTCTTCTAAGCTTCTCCAACCCTTTACATTGCTGGTCTCCAGTTAATAATGGATCGGCAGCCAATGTCGACTGGCGGGTAAATCTTGGACTCTGGAGTGAATCCCTCGGCATAGTTGTGGTGTGTGCTCGGTTTTGCACCAGGGGTTGAGATGTAACCCTGAAAAAGCCACCCCTAAGAATATTAAGAAACCAGGTTGGGTCACTTTTTTACAAGTAATCAAAGCATTCAAAAGCAAATATTTCAACAATTTATTCAGACGGTTGTATTAAATAAAAATAAACTCCCGGTAACTTTCAACCCGTTCAGCCAATTTTACCCGCTCCCTTTCTATTTAAGAATTTCTTTTTCACCTTTTTGAGATAAAACACAACCCAAATCAACCCGTTTAGAATGGGTGGATATTGCCATCTATATAGAATTATAGATGGTGCTTTAGTTGCGAAGTGCAAGTAATGAACCAAGTATCTCTGTTAAATTAAACATCTTAAGCAAGCTCACTAGGGCAAATTCTTATATATCTTACATGAAAATATCACTAGTGTTTTAGGACTTACCTAGATAAAACAAAAGATGGCACATGCGCTCCAAGCCTAAACGGACCCATTGAACCTGCTACACCCTGAAATTTTAGACGATCAATTAAATGATAAGATTTTTAGGAAAGACCTGATTTGCTTGCGTCATGTTAGACAAGATTTTGGAAAAATGTTGGGATGTGCGTTTCTTTGAGTGATAACTATGACTTCAATGATCAAAAGTTCAAGACCAGAATCAGACAAGTAATGCTTAGAGTTACATATAGGTCGGTAACTGAACATTTATCTTTACAAAAAATGGTCCCTTTGTAGTATCGTCTTACATGCCTTTCCACACTGATTAATTGACCCAAAAACCAAGTCGTAAAAGCATAATCTTTAATCATCTTAACCCAAACAACACTCAAGTCCTTAATAATCATTATAAACACACATCAAGCGCCCTTGCATAATTCAACCTAAAGATATGAAAATCAAAAGCTAAGCCTAATGCTACATATGTAAAGCCATGACAAGAAACATCGAAGAGATAGGACTCCCTGCCCGCTTGAACCATCATCAAATAGTGCACCGAATTACCCCAAATAGTCCGGGTCCAAGGTATTGTTTGTTTGCGGCTGTTTACAATACCTAAAAAATGCTGCAAGAAGGTGATAGGTATGGGCCAGAAAAAACCACTTTCACTCACATTATGAAGCATGATATTTTATATCAATTTTATATTACTTGTATTTGTGTATAAGAATTGATTCTGCCGTTATCAAAATATTTTGACACGGCGAAATTTTGAACACAACACCTGCTTTTATTCTCTTATCATGGCTTGAATTGTGCAGTAAAAGCCACACCACATAAGTAGGTTCTTTATTCTTTTTATACTGGAAAAATAGCGAATTACATGACAAAAGATTATGAGCATGTATGCAGTTTAATAGACTTAAGACTAAAACACAACTTGAGTGACCAATATATGATGTGTATTAATCATTTTTGTGGCAGAAACATCATGTTACTCAATTCGTAGATATCCATTTCAGACTATAACTACATAAAACACCACCACTCAATCTTCTAATCAACCATGTTTATAAACCAATCATGAAAAATGTTGTTGAAATAGTACACATATCAGCACGAAGTGTAATGCGTATCAACTCTTTACAAACCAAATCATATTTCTTAAAATAATAGCCAGGTACCATGAATTTGAAAGATAAACAACCAAAGCTGCAGCAGGTTTAGAAAATTCAACAGTTGTTACAAATTGCGCACAACGCATCGAACTTTGATGCCAATAACTTCCAAAACAAGACTAGATAACAGACTCTATAAACCAGGTAATACAAATGTTTTTGCAATGATTCAAGAAGCAACGTTAAGTTTGAGCAAGGTAAGTGGTATTGACGCCCTTCAAACGTTGAAATCTTAGGACTTCCATCCAAAAACAAAACGTGAGAACTAACATAATATAATTTTATTACTGGAAGTGAACAACATACTACATAAGAAATTAGTTTCAGCAACGATAACAAAGTAACTTCTAAAAATCTAAAAAACGACCAGCGTTATAATCAAAGAACAGAGATTGTTACTTGAATTGCCAGTTCCATATTTCCTAACAGAAGTCGGAGTCAGGAGTCACACTCGACAAATTGAACCTTTCAACAACCTTCCCTCCTTTAATAGGAAGCAAAGTTCCAATGTAATTAAACACATCCGACCAATACGCAACCCCATGATTCCCTATATTCTTAATCTGTTGCGAATCCGAATCATACAAAACCAACTCACTATCATCCCTTCTCACCCAAAACCTCACCGTTTAACCCACACCCCCAACGACCTCCCAACTTTCGCTCCAACTTCAAACGACCTATACTTCATCCACGACGAAACCACTCATACTCTTCATCACCAAACCTCAAACTTCCCGGTCCCACTCTTAGTAGAAACAATCACTCCTAACAAATCCTTCACCGCCACCACATTCCAACTAAACTTCTCACCTCCAAAATCAAAGTTAGGCGGCATTATATAAACCTCTTCCCTTAAACCAAACCCAACAATCAACTTCTTCCCATTCATTTCCTCAAACCCCAACGCAGTCCAATGCAACGCCCCGTTCAAAAAAACACTAGACCCGGACTCAAACACCAAAAACTTAACACTCGTCTTAACCTCCCTCCAACTATCCGTCCCTAACGAATAAACCTCCACTTGACTCAAAGAATACCCATAATACACAATCCTCAAAACCTTATAATCCTTAACAACCTCATCAAACCCAAACCCCAAGACAACTTTAATCGGCCAATTCGGCGGCCTAGAAATACGCGAAACGGGTAAATCCTTAAACACCCTAGTACAAGGATTCCACAACAATATAATACTAGAAATGGGCAAAACACCTAAACAGATAATCCCATTACAAGTACCCAAAACCCGTAAAGGTTTCGATATATTTAAAAAAGGGATATCTAATTCTAAAGGTATTCGTATCGGTTTCTGGGTTTCGGGTAATGTTATACGTCCTATGGTGTTGGTGGTACTGTGTGATGGTGTGAATAGAAATGATGATTGGGATTGGTTAAGGGTGTGTTTGGATATGAAAGAGGGTGTTTGGAACAGGGTGTACCAGGTTTTTGAGACTGATTTGAAACGTAGGATGTGTTTAGTTGGGACACGTGTCAAGATGTCGATTATGACGTCTTTTGGGAGCTCTTCTTCTTTTGACATTTTTGAGGGTTTTACTTTTGGAGTGTGTGTAGAGAGGTGATGCTTGTGACTGCCTTTTTTTTCTTTTCTTTGTTTTTCCTTTTTGAGGGTTTTGGAGGGTGATGTTTGTGACTGAGGTAGAGATGCAAATCGAAACCGGTTTTTTAAAAAACCGGTCGAAAAAACCGAAACCGGTTTTTTTTAACCGGTTCGGTTAAATATAACCGAACCGGTTAGACCGGCTTATCCGGGCTTTTTTAACATAACCGGTTTTTTTAACCGGGTTTAAAACCGGTTTTAACCGGTTTTATTAAAAAACCGGTTTTACCCGGTTTTTTATTTTTTATTATTATTTTTTTTTAATACCCGTCAATAGTTTTTTTTTTTTAAAACCGTTTTTAACCGGTTAAAAAAACCGGTCAAAATAGTAGTCAAACTAGCCGTTTTTTTTTTTTTTTTAAAACCGGTTTTAACCGGTTAAAAAAAACGGGTCAAAATAGAAGTCAAACTAGCCGTTTTTAATTTTTTTTTTATTAAAACCGGTTAAAAAAAAAAAAAAAAACACTAACGGCTACTAGCCTTTTAATAAATAACCCTGTTTTTTTTGTGTTTTTTTTTTTGGTTTTGTTGAATTTTAGGCATGGCTTAGTACTATAAATACATGTAATTGGGTTGGAGGTATGATAAACAACATCAAAACACTCACTAATCTCTCTTTTTCTCTCTAATCGTGATATATATACTCTAATTCTCAAATCCCGCTATAATGGAAAACTCACATTCACAACAAAAAGCTTCCCACTAATGCCCTGTTTCTTTACAAGCCATAGGTCAAAACAAAAAGAACGAAAAAATAACACAAATGAAGATGTGGTGCGAATTAGACCACTACGAGAAAGGGCGATGTTTGGTCTAATTACATAATGTGTTAAATATGATCGATGGTGTGGAAAAGGCCGATGCAAGAATGTATGAAATTTTGTAACCCCAGCTCAAACACTAACAATCGACACATAAAGAACGATTGTAATGCGGTTAGCAAAAATGATACGACACAAGGTACTATTGGTGTGCGTGAGGTCAAGTTTTTATATTTGTAAATGATGCGTAGTTCGACTTGAATTTCATGAAGTTTGTCATTCAACCATCTCTACCAATCAACCACATTCGACACTACCAGTCAAGCTTAAGGAGATCATAAAAGGAGGCTACACCGCGTTATCAACATGGTATCGTACTACTCTTAGAATGATGCTTTTAAATTATGGGAAACGGCTAAAAAAGAAATTATTGATGGTTACGTGATTATAAATATGGTGTATTTCTATAACCTACTGATACTTGGACCGCACCACATAAACGGCAAATTCTTATTTAGCCGTTACGCTCATTGAGTTTAATCCTCGAATCTTGGTTATTAATGAAACGGACAATTGCTTTTAAACTATTTGGTATCCTCAACGGGGATCTACTTTAAGAAAAAATTTACAATGACACTTAATGGAATAAAATAAAGATAATAAAGAATTTACGCTTTATACTAATATAAAGCATCCAAATAATACTAGAAGCCTATGGAATATGTTAAAATTGCGTATTAAAACCCGTTTTAGATGGTCTTTTTTTTTCATTCCCGTTGTGTTGCTACATGTTATAAATTTAATCCGTTCAAGCGGCATTATTTTAAAAATATGTGATAGTTTAAGGATGAATTTAGGGGTTATTAGTAACTAATATATAGTTTCGAGTAACGAACGACAAATGAACTAATACGTTTTCGGTAAACAATGTGGATGAGAACTCCTAAGACCTTGCTATGATAATAATATCTAGGTGAATTACTACTTGCATGAGTTGTGAAAATATATTACGACAACGTGAGACTTTAACCGCTTTTAATGAAACACTTGTCAAAAGAAATAATTCTGTTTCGATAAGCACCAGATTGGGATTTAACTATAATTGATTTTAAAACTATTTTTTTACAAGTTTTAAAGTGGCAACAACTATAATTAATCGGGTGTTTAATATACCCAACTAGCTCATAGTTTTAAATCAGAATATATGCATGACGAAAAAATTAAGACGAATAAAAACCCCTCACCTAGGTCAAAGTTAGAAGAATGGTTAAAGTTATAAAAAAAAATTTGTAAAATATTATGCTGAATTTACCTTGGTTTTTACTTGTCCGAATCCGCCGCAATAAATCCATGTTTAAATGTTGGATCGTAAAACTTTTAATAACAAGAATAATGAACAATTTAGACTTATCCTTTGGGTTAGACCTGACAACCCCGACCCCAACTATAATAAACTACATCCCAAATTTTATATTTAACGATAACTTTAAAAATTTATTTGGAATTTATGCAAAAAATATGGTCAAATAACAAAACCCAATTTGTTGATCAAATGCGGGCCGATCGACCCGAATGGCAAGTGACATAAATATAAAAACCTTTATAATAGTTTATTGAAAGACGCGACAAAGCGTCACAACGAACACGGCCCAACGAAGCAGTTGGGACAATAGATTATGGCTACAAAACTTTATAACTTTAAGGTCCGAAGAGTTTACAAACTAGACAATTTTGGCTTGTGGAAAGAAAGGAAATCCAATTTCCAATTTTATCGCTATGTAGGCTCGTGACTTATTAACGGACCAAAGCTCGAACGGTAGCTTCCGAATCGGCCTTTTCTATTAAGACGTAGAATTATAATCGGAAAAGAAGGTCAAGACTACCCCCAATCGTGGGAAGTATTGTATTTTAAAGATTATTTGGACGGAGTAATATGGGGTGGAGAGTACAAATGAAACATCGTTGGTAAAGTCCGATATTAGAAACGTTGAAGAAACTATAAGATGAGAAGAAGTGAATTATAATATCACCTCCGAATACCGAATTAGATGAAGGTGAGTTTGAAGACTTAGATATTGAACACGTAGATGTAGAAGAATTTTTGGAAGATTTAATGGATTGAGTATAACGGGTGATGGCAATAGCCGCAAGCACGACATACTAGAGTACACTAATTTGTTTTCGGGTGATGGCCAAGCCGAAGCTCGAACTGGTATTAGTATTGTTATATATTTTTATTGTATATTGTATTGTTTAAATAAAGTTATGGTTTTGTATTTTTTTTTAGTATTTATCCTGTTTGCAATAAAAAGTTATGATTGTATTTGTTTAGTATGTTTCCGGGGGCCCAGAAGCCCAAGTGATAGTGTGGTCCAAGCCCGGAGGCTTGGTATACCTATTATACGTCATCAGTGTGTTTGGATATGAAAGAGGGTGTTTGGAACAGGGTGTACCAGGTTTTTGAGACTGATTTGAAATGTAGGATGTGTTTAGTTGGGACACGTGTCAAGATGTCGATTATGACGTCTTTCGGGTGCTCTTCTTCTTTTGACATGATGATGTGTTTGTGGCTGTGTTTTTGGCTAAGAGGTGATGCTTGTGACTGCCTTTTTTTCTCTTTTTTTTCCTTTTTGAGGGTTTTGGAGGGTGATGTTTGTGACTGAGGTGATGTTTGCACTTTTATGTTTGTCCGAAGGATAGAAGAGTATCCTTCACTAACTAGGTTGTTAATGAGTCGAGTTTTTAGTGAGCTATTCGAGCTCGATTAACTCGAGCTCGAGTTTACATATTGCCAAGCTCGAGCCGAGCTCGAACAAATGATCGTGTTCGTCCTGTTAAACGAGCTGAATCTTTAAAAGAAAATATCGGGTTAGCTCGTTCGTAATCTCGTTTAGTTACTCGAGTCGAGCGTGTCGATCGAACTTGTTGAGCTTACGATTCGAACGTGCCGAACATCTAACTTTTTTCTAAACCTCTTTTACGTTTTAATAAGTATTGATAATTTAATGTAAATTCAAAACAATAACTATGAAGATGTCAAACCTTATTAGCATATTATAATTAGATACTTTTTAAAAACTATGTTTATCTTACTTAGCTTTGCTTTTATATATATATTTACTTTCATTTATTTTGTGTCTATCTTTTCATGTGAGATGCATTATAGTTTATACTTTTTTATTTTTCATTTAACACTAAAAAGTACATTAAAAAACTTAAGAAGGAAATGAACTTAAAAGTATAAATCACCTAACGATGTATTTTTACAAGACGATCGATCATAGCACATCTTAAGGATATATATTGTTACTAAATTTGATGTCTAATGTATATTGTTTGTCAAAAATAGGCGCTATTGCAAGGTAATGTATATGAAATGACGTGACACTTGATAATACATGTTTAGTTAACAATTTTGTAGTAAGCTTACGAAAGCATATGCATAGAACTCAGACGAAAAATTACATACTGCTAAAAGGATAACAACTTATTTTTAACTACATCGAAGAAAAGGTTTAAATTAGATTTAAAAAAACAAATCTTTATTGTTTGAATTTTTTATTTAAAAAAGCCTAATAGTGGAGAAAGTAGAGTGAATATACATTTTACGGGACTCATGTTGGTGTTTACTTTTGTATCATTAGCTACTAAATACTTGTATGCATGTATGTTTATCTTCCTTTAGTTTTAATATTAGAAAAATATAAGAGTATAATAATATTTTTTTCTTTACTAACTAGAAATACTCAGACAAAAATCTCAAAAGAACAAGAAAATTAAAACATAGGAGAGACATGACTAGTAGATTTATCCCACATCGCTTAAAGAGAAAATATTTCAATGCAAAAAAAAACTCTATATAAGTAAAGCCTCCACCCTATTTTGAAACTTAGTTAAGTTTTAAATGTTATTAAACATTGATTGTGTGTTTCTAAACAAGCTTTGTTGAGCTTATAAGTTACATAAACTTTAGTTTGAGCATTAGAACAATTTTGATATTTGTAAACGAGCTTTCGAGAGCTCGAGCGTGAGTTAATAAACGAGCCTTAGTTTATTCCAGGTGTTAATACAAATAATCGTGTAAAAACGTTATTTCTATTCAGTAGCATACTCATTTGTATCATATATCATACACCATAGTAGATCTAGGTTAATTCTACCTCGCACTAGAAGTCGGTATCTAGCTTTATACCGGAAAAAGTGTAAGCGACGTTAGGTTGGTTCTATCTCGAACTAGAACTCGATATGTAGCTTAGTACCGGAAAAAGTGTAAGCAACGTTATAAGGTTTCTCAATCGGTGAAGGAGCTTGTTGACATAGTGCATTGAAACTCTTGAGTTGGGTACCCGGGGATTGAGTAGGGTGAGAAAAGGAGTTTTGTAGCCGAACCACTATAAATACTTGTGTATCGGTTTGATCTTTTCATTCTCTATTTATTCTCTTGTCATATGATTGTTTATCTGTTAATACAAATATTAGTGTAAAAACGATATTTATATTTAATGGTCCTCGAGTTTTGATAATAACCAATATAATGTCCTACTACGTAAAAGTTTACGTAAATAAGTTATTTAGTCGTAAGTTTACGTACCGACACCAAATCACTTAAGGTATGAATGTAGCATTATAAAGCATAGTTAATGATCAAAGAAAATATTTTGTCTTTCATACTAGTTTAATCATTTGATAAACTCATGTAAGTTTGCTTACATCCCTACTAAACAAATGACTTCAAATAAACACCTAATTAATTAACAACTAGTTATATTAGTGAATAAGACAAAATGAGATTAATCATAAATGAAAATAATCTTTTCATATTCTTTTCAAATCTAGAAAATCTTGTCATTTTAATGTTAAGAAATATTTTCCTTCTATAAACATGTACTAAATCAAATATTTAAGTACAATTAGAATATTTTGTAAAGATTTGTGGTTAACCACTAAAAGACAAAAAAAATCGGCTAATTACCACTAACGGATCCTCCAAATAGGCAGACAGATCCATGGTATGATGGATCCGTCAATCTGTGGAGCTGGCAACTTTGAATCCTAATTTTTGTCTATAAATAGGAGCCAAAGGTTTTCATTTGAACCAACCCTTTCCAACATTATTCTTGCATATTTATTTTCTTTCTTTCTCATACATTGTTTGATCATTATACTTGTTTTATAATCCATTACAAGTGATTCAATCATTCTATTCTGTAGTGAAGAACATAAAGAAGACATCAAGCTTCAAGTGTTATTAGTTTAGCAGTGTCATCACATTTGTGATATTTATCCACCATCATCTATTTGTCTTGTGTAATCATAGTTGTATGATTGTTAGTATTTCAGGCCTTAAAATACATAGAGTGTTATATTAGTTTTATATCTTGAAGTAGAACTCGGTATTTAGCTTAGTAACAGAAAAAGTATAAGCGACGTGTACCGTTTTCTCCGCCTATAAGGAGCTTGTTGACATAGTGAAGAAAACTCTCGAGTTGGGTACTCGAGGAGTAGAGTGGGGCGAAGAGGAGCTTAGTAGCCGAACCACTATAAATCATCGTGTCTTTGGTTTGATATTTCCTATCCTTACTTATTTACATACTGCATTTACTTATTTTTTTATTGCATCGCTATCATATGCATACTTGTATATCTCTTGTCACATAAGTATACGATCTAAGTTTTATTTTTAAAACGGTAAAAACTATTTAACCACCTTCTAGTTTCCACATTATCATTGATTATCTATATCAGCAAGATCTCACATATAAGTTCCGTAAATATATTTTAAAAACGGTAAAACTATTCAACTTCTTCTTCTAGTTTTCCACAATTGGTATTAGAGCTACGTTACACAATTTTTTTAAAATAAAATGTGTTTTAAAACTTTAATCAATTCATGGGTTTAGAAAACTACAAAGAAAGGCAATCTATGCAATGTCCACCTCTTTTTGAATCTAACGGATTTATATATTAGAAAAACTGTTTTGAAACTTATGTGAAATGTAAGGATATAGATCTTTGGTATATTATTTGCAAAGGTGAGTATGTATCAATAGTTAGAAATGTCACTACGAGTTAGGATAAGGTCTTGCCACATAATAGGCAAGAAAACGAGCATAAGAATATGCTAGCTAAAATAATGAGGCTAAAAATGTTTTAGCCAAGAAAGAATATGAAAGAAGTTTATGTGTAAAAAGAAATTTAGGAAACATTAATCATCACTCATCAAGGAAACTCTTAAGTCAAGGATAACAAAATTGACTTACTTGTTCAACAATATGAAAAATTTGCTATCCTTGAAGACGAGTCAATTGATAGTGGTTTTGCTCATTTTAATACCATTATTACCTCTTTAAAAGCACTTGACGAATATTTTTCTAAAAAGAATTATGTTAGGAAATTCCTTTGAGCTCTACACCCAAAAGGGAGACTAAAGGTAACGGCGATCAAAGAGTCGAAATATTGTTCAAGTTTGTCTCTTGGAAAACTTATTAGTAATATCAAGGTGTACGAAATGGCCATGGAAAAGGACTCTGAGATCATTAAGGGCAAGAAAGAAAAGTACAAGTCTATTTCTCTTAAGACAAAGATAGAGTCAAGTGATGATGAAACTTCCATCTCTAGAAGTGAAGATGCGGAGTACGCCATAGTCGTAAGAGACTTTAAAAAGTTCATTAGACAAATAGGCAAGTTCGTTAGGCAACCTCATGAAGATAGAAAGTCTATTCAAAAGCTACGAGATGATAAGAAAGGAAAGAGTGAAAGAAAGTGCTTCAGATGCAGTGATCCAAACCACTTCATCGTGGAAAGTCTAAACCCTCCTCAGAAAGATCAAAAGGATTTTGTTGGCGATTCATGGAGTGATAGTGGCGACAATGAAAAAGAGCCAAAGAAAGAAGATGTATATCTTATGGCTCAAGACTCAAACGAGGTACATTTTGACTCATCTTATTATAATTCTTCTATTGATGACGACACATTGCAAAGCGAATATAACTAGCTTTCTGAACTTAGTTTGAAAATTATAACTAAAAACAAGTTTTAGAAAACTAAACGGGAATTTTTTAAAAACGAAGTTTACGAACTAAAAGAGAAAATGAAACGTCTAGAGAAAAACAAAGCTATTGACGAAGGTTGTATATCTTGTAAAGAGCTCGGACTTGAAATTGAAAAACTCAAACTAACCCAAGAAACACTTAATAAGCAAAACTTTGAGTTCACAAAGTTTGAGAAAAGAGCTCGTTGTGTCGATGAATTGTTAAGTTTCCATAAATCGCCAAACGACAGAACTGGACTTGGTTTCACAAGTGCTGAAGCATCAACAAGTCAAAATCGTAAAGCTGAGTTTGTTAAGTCTATTGTAATACAATGTACGGATCTCACGGATCCCTCTCAAAAGGATCCTCCTGCCTCAAAAAGGGGTCCGGCTGTGCAAACAGAATCAGGACAAAATGTTCGTAATTTTTTCGGAACCGAGTTTGTTGTCGTTTCCATAAAACCGAAACCCTTCATGGTAACATCAAAATTCACTATAAATAACAATTCCGAAGGTCGGGGAGACTCAAAATAAGATTAAGTCATGCTTAGAGAGAAAGAGTGGAGAGAAGAAAAGATGTGTGTATTATTAATAAAGAAGGAGAGATATATACACTATACTAAGAGCCTCACCCCTCCATGGAAGTATGTTGGTATTTACAGCCCAAACACGACTAAACTATACAACATTGCCTAATATAGTCCATGCGTGTTTGGATATTGATAACTAATGTAATTCCGTAAATGACGCTCACATTTTAAAGCTAACAATATTCCCCTAATTTGGAGACATACGGATTTACTTACAATGTTCATAACAAGTACACATACAAATAAAATTAAAAACTTCCAATACGCTTTCAATGTTGAGGATGACTTCAGTATCCTTTGTCTTCATACATGTATCCCAGGTTGGATCTTCTTTGTCTTTACTTATAGTAGAAACATTGTAATAGGTGTGAACTAGATTAACTTTACCCCCCCCCCCACCTCAGTTCATACAACATGTTTGAAAAGCTTTCACACACTCCTTTTTTACGAAGTTTCTAAATCAGCTTCCCCCCAAACTAACAATCCTATCTTGAGCATATTCGAAACTTTAATGTAGTTTGAATGATCTTCTATCTCTGCGATTTAAGTACCCATGGAATTTTAAAGAAGAAGCAATAATCCATACCAAATACGAATGCTTCTTGACATTTCGTCTTGGTGATTATCCGTTCGGGGGAATATGCAACAAATCAGCATTATATCTTCTCACGCTTGCAGAATACTTCACACTAACCAATCCAAGAAGTAGAAACCATAATACCCAACACGAATCCACCAAACCAATGGTTTATATGCATGTAGCCCTTCTTCATTGGCCTCGTAAAACCACACTAAGTACACATTTCTTCCCCCATGATCGTTACAATCTCTCAGAATCATCATAAACGTGTACGCCTATATACTCGAGATGATCATGTATGAAGAACCATTAACATCTTGTAGCTCAAATATATCTCGTGAATCAACTGTTGATCGCATATTTATTCATTGATCCTTTTGACTAACTCTTTACCAACCCCTTGTCATTTTGTCGGCTATATGTAGTGAAAACTGATGGAGAAAACTTGATATGACAAACTTGAAACTGAAGTAGAATCCCTCAGATTTGTGACTTAAGCTTGCACTATTGTTGATTGAAGAACGGTATAGAGAGTTTTGTTGCTTCAACCCCTAATTACTCTATACCATCCCATAAAAATATAAAAAATACATAACCTCTTGAAATTATCCACATTTGCAACTGCGTGTGACACTGAGCACTACAACGTAACTCCTTTAAGTGATAGTTATACACTGTGAGCACTACAACATAACTCCTTACACCTGGTATGACTAGATAGATCAAGTCTTAATCCTAAATCTTTTGAGCTTAAACAAGTCATCTTCGATAGAGTGATGAAACAACTAGAAAATAGAAAGAAGTCACGAAGATGACATAAGTACACGCCTTTGTGAAAGCCAACTTCAATCTCAAATAAGTGATAAGAAATTAACCCCGTAGTCAGTTTGACATTCTAATACCATAACTAGTCGTTGACGTAAAAGTGAATCTTAATAAGGATCGTTTAAGTGAAATGTAATATATTTGTTTTAATTGATGGTTTTGGTTTAAGGTTTCATTAACATGATAAGTTTTGGAAACGTTCTTTGTATTGCATTAGGTGGATAATGGCATTGGTGAAACTTGGTACATGTTAGGGTTATGACGTTAGTGCCCGTAAATATATCTCGACATATAGTCAAATCTTCTAACTTGTTATGTGATCTAGTAACCCTAACTCACCATAAGACAATAAAACCATTTCGCCATAAGTTGGACATCTATTTCTCCATTTGGTGATACAGCTAATTCTCCAAATCAGGTTATGTTGTTTCGCCATATGGTATAATCTATCTCGCTATATGGCTTAGTGAACTATCTCGCCATATGCTATCAACAATCTATATCGCCATATCATGTGACAAATCTGTTTTGTCATATTGTCTAAGTTCTATTTTGCCATCCTTGGGTATACCTATCTCGCCAAATTTAAAGATTATGTCGAGATCGTTTTATATGAGTGGAAATCAAGACGAATCACACCATTTGAACTTGTTTAAGAGGATTTTGAACCACAAACCTTCACAAAAATTTATACACAACATTTCAATACAAATTCCCACCGTTCAACGCAACAAGAGCGAATCAAAATGAAGTAAAAACGTTAAAATCCCTAAAAACCTACATTCTTGCACCAAAACTCAATGAAAACCCATTTTAAATAATGTTTTTACACATTAAAAACAAGAAAACAAGATAAAGAAGTAGAAAGTTTGAAACTTTATATGAAAAACGCAACAAAAAACTTCATAAAAACAAAATAAATATCTCGCCATTATGAAGGTTTGCGTTTTTGACACTAAAAATTATATTTTGATCGAATCTAACAACAAACATAACACGAATTACCCCTGAGGAGCTTTAATGCTAATTTTTAACATCCAAATTCATTATGAATAATGATTCCGGATGTCGGAGAGACTCAAAATAAGAGTAAGTCGTGTTTAGAGAGAGAAGGAAAGATGTGTGTATTATTAAGAAAGAATGAGAGATACACACACACTAAACTAAGAGCCTAATCCCTCCATGGAAGTATGGAGGGGTATTTATAGCCCAAACACGACTAAACTATACAACATTTTGCATAATCTAGTCCCTCCTGCGTATTCGGCTATTGATAACTAATGTAATTCTGTAAATGACGCTCACATTTTAAGGCTAACACTTCATAAATCGTATCAAACAAAAACCATCCTTGAAACAAGGTATAGGTCTCACCCACTACTAATTTACCCTTACTTCTTAATTTATTATAGCAAACCAGTATCCCTTATAAATCATTGGAAGACCCTTGTTGTTGAACCCACAATCACTAGAGCTTTCACAGCATCAATTAAACTTATACTAATTAGTGGAAAGGCAACATCTAACATAGTTTGACCTAGTTGTTTTGTACCCAAGATACAGCATCAGCCCACCCATATTTTCCTTTGCCCATTTTTAACCAATTTCATAATACAATTCTACAGCTTAAGCAACCATTTAGACTGAAAAGGTGTTGTGATTCTTTAGTCCAACACATAATAACACTAAAGTGGTCAGTCTTTATCTTAAAATGTATGTCCAAAAGGTATCCTTTCTATTTTTGTAATGCCAAGGCTATTGTTAACAACTCTTTTTTCATAAGCAGATAATGACTCATGTTTAGAGGTTATGTCTTACTCAGTGGTGTAATTGGATGGCCACTTTGTTGTAAAACTGCTCCCGCGCCAAAGCTTGAAGCATCTGTTTCAATAATGAATTCTTCTTCAAAATAAGGTAGGGTTAAGACTGGAGATTGCACCATAGTTGTAATTCTTTGAAGGCCAAAGTAGCTTAATCAGTCCACTTGAATGCACTCTTTTTCAACAAACCAGTCAAGGGTTGAGCAATAGCAGCATAACCTTTCACAAACTTTCTATAATATCCAGTGAGACCTAAAAATCCCCTTAATTGTTTCACACTGGTTGGAATTGGCAATTCTAGCACAACTTTGATCTTATTAGGGTTTGTAGCTACCCATGCATTGGAAATAATGTGCCCTAAGTACTCAACTTGAGTTATGCCAAACACATACTTACTCAGTTTTGCATAAAGAGTGTGATCCCTCATTACTTCCAATACTAGTCTTAAGTGTTTCAAATGAGCTTCCATAGATGAGCTATAGACTAAAATTTCATTAAAGATGACTAGAGTAAACTTCTTAAGAAATGGTATGAATATATTGTTCATTAAGGCTAGGAATGGCAATGGGGTGGGTTTGAGGCGGGGAGGCCACCATCCATCCCCAAATCCGATTAGCAAACCACGCCCCAAACCCGCCTCGATCCCCAATGGGGATCTTATCGTGGCGCTCCATTAGGGCGAGATGCTCTCCTAAACCCGCTCTGATCCCCGTTGGGGATCTTATTGAGGCGTCTTTACGAGCGCAATGCTCCATCAAATACACGTTGTTCTCTGTTTATCATTATTTGTACTCTATATTTTTGCAAATATGATTTTATGTAATAATATGACGAATCAACAACCCACTAATAATATATTAATTAGTAGCCTTTATAAGTTTTCAACAAATTAAACTTAAATAATGATAACCACATTAAAAAAATCAAAACTTCTTTTAAAAATATTACACAAAGAAGTTTTTCCTAATCACAACGTACAATCTTGCAAAGATACAAAACTACAAAAAATTGATTATATTGGTTTTATTACGTAAATACTAACATAACAGTATATGAATATAATAGATCTATATGTATATATAGTTTCGGAGTGGGGAGGATTAGGATCTTGTGCACTGTCCCTGCCCTGAACCCGATAAAAATCCTCGTTAATGCCTTAAAACCCGCCTTGTAACCCGATAAGCGTTCCCCGCCTCGCCCTAAAAACTTCGGGTTTCAGGTTTGTCCACTGGGTCCGGGTTTTTTCATCCCCAATTAGGGCTTAAAATATGGATGGGGCATTAGTGAGACCAATAGGCATTACAAGGAATTCATAGTCACCATCATGTGTCTTGAAGGTTGTCTTGTAAATTTCTTCTTTAGTCATCCTTATTTGATGATACCCAGACCTGAGATCCAATTTAGAGAACACTTTTGACCCATATAGTTCATTAATTAGCACATCTATAACACGAATAGGAAACTTGTCTTTGATATTTTTTTGGTTTAATTATATGTAGTCAATACATAT
>BQNB010049192.1:24231-42166 GCA_026074375.1 Tanacetum coccineum | reverse complement strand
GACCGTTCACCTCAATTGATTATTTCTAGTCTACGCGATTTAACTCAAAAGTAAATATCAAAAGTAAGCGCGTGTGGGGCAAAAATAAATAATGACAAATGTTACACCTCGTGGAACTCATTTCTTGTCTTGTTGTCGGTATTTTCTTCAAAATCGAACGGAGTAAAGGAGATAAAATAAGTCGAATTTCAAACGTCGTGTTTCTAAAAATGGAATGTTATGAGGTGATGGGTTAAAGTTGTGTGCCAATTAGTCGGCATGTTCCTATAAGTTACGAGAAGGAAGCAAAATTTCGAGACGTAACGAGATGACGTAGGTGTTTCAACAGTTTGGGGTGGGTGCTCAAAGTCATCTTCAAAGTCGAATAGTAGGATATAATGTAAAGTCGTGAAAGGTTTTAAAGATCATCATATTACTCATGATGTTTTAGAATAAACGAGACCATTGTGTCACTCACAATGTATTAGGAAAATTTAGGGATCATTGTGTCACTCGCAATGTCTTAGAAAAGTTTAGTATTTATATAGACAACTTCTATACAAACAGGTGGGGAAATATACGTAAGGAAAACGTAACCGCAAAGAAAAGATAAACGCAAGACAAACGTAAGCTCATAGCAAAATAGAGCTTAAAGGCAAAAATAAACGCAAAGTAACATAAACACAAGCAACAATAAACGCAGGGCAGAGGTAAAGCCATATCATAGCAGGCTCAAGGCAAAATGATACTCACGTATACGCCATAGAAAAAGCACGTATACGGTACACATAAAAGCACGTCAGGATCACATACTGGTTATAGACCAGACCTAGATATTCTACATGGTTCTCTTTAACCTTGGCTCTGATACCAATCTATCACACCCCCAAACGAGGCCTGGACGGAATACATGTCCGGAGGCGTAACGTCATTGCATACATCGCACAAGATCAAGTGAACGACCACTATATGGATGTTTGATAAAACATAACTCGTTGCTTTGGATAAATCATGGATTGCCTTATAAGATTTCAAATGAAATTAAAGGTTTCGGAAGCGTATTTAAGTTTTCAAAAGACAACGAGAATGTATGATAAGAAAGGTCTTGATAGATGATATCATTTTGCACATAGACTCCACATAGCACATCAAAGAAGTCCAAACCTAAGCACCTGAAAAACATGCTTAAAACGGTCAACATAAAGTTGGTGAATTCATAGGTTTGAATTGATGTAAGGTTGGACCACAATATTTTGAAAGTGATGTGACTATTATAACATCTATAATATCACATAAAATTATTTACGTGCTCTAAAGCTCATGACACAGTTGCCAAATTAGCAGAAACATATAATATGTAAAGTGATGATAATGCCCTACAGATGTCTAACCAAGACACCCAAAAGAATTCCTGACATGAAATATATATGTTTGCTCATCGACACAAAAACAAGTAAGTGATTGCTTACCCGGATAGGGATAATTAGTCCCAAATAGATCTATTTATAACATTCGCGCTTACTTAACCAATCCCATTAGTCATAGGTAATTAATGGTTCATGATGTTTCGGGCATGATAATGGTCTAATCGCTACTTAGGAAACACGTAAACAAGAATTGATAACTGAAAACACTTGGGTCCAAAATTTAAAACAAGCAATGTTTCTCACCCCAAAATAGTAAAGTTGAAATCATAAAACATGAGGCTATGAACTCACCTTAAACAAATGATGAGCAAGTAGTTCAACGAAGAGAATAACGATATCGAACGACTCTCACCGTGACCTAATTAAAAGACGCGCTTTATAAACGAGAAATAAATACGAAACGTTGGATAAGACGCTTATAAGAGAAATAGACATCCATAAGTGTTTGTGCTTTAGTTTATTTAGTAAAAACGTGTCATTTCGAAAGTATAGGGTTTATAGTTACGTTACAACATGTTTTACAAAAAGTTTTCATTTTTGGAAAGTTACTATTTTTGGAAAGTTTCTATTTTAGAAAAGTTCTAAGTTTCAGGACGTTAATACCGTCCCCTGATGATTCCATTTACCCTAAACGTACTAGTGAGACCTAAAACATCTACCTTTTGCGTCCATCCGACTTATATACGCTAACTTACTATTTTTAGTAACGTTCGACGATTCTGACTTATCATCTCTAGGCAACCTCTAATACTTCACAATAATATTCAAACGCTGCATTATTATTTCTAAAGTTTTTAGAAGTTAAACGGACCTAACCCGCTTGAAAAACGTTTTCATATATAAAATTATATGTCTAAAAATGACTTGACGAAAACAAAGGTTTAACTCACTCATAAAGCATTTTTAACATGACTTTTAAGAGTTTGGAAGGGAAACGTCATTTTAGGTCATGTTTGTGTTTTACACTTTAGCCGAAACGGACTCAAAAGGCTCCAAAATGGTCATTTAAGTTTCTGATCTGATCGTATTAGAATCGTTTTGCCGAAAAATGTTTCAAGTCATTTGAGCATAACTCGGTCGTTTTAAGTCCGTTTTAGTGTTCGAGATATGAAAAC
Source organism: Tanacetum coccineum (assembly GCA_026074375.1). Lineage (NCBI taxonomy): Eukaryota > Viridiplantae > Streptophyta > Magnoliopsida > Asterales > Asteraceae > Tanacetum > Tanacetum coccineum. The sequence goes on along the minus strand of BQNB010049192.1, from coordinate 39,645 downwards.
TTATCTTTTCGAAATGATCTATCCAAAAACTACTTTCTCGGCTAATGAAAACATTTTTAAGTGGCTAAAAACCTCAAAACAAATTTTGACCAACAAGCTCGTTTTTTGTAAACGCACCAAAAACTTCACCACATCATCACGATAGTGCCTAATCTAACCTAAACCCATTCACGGCTAAACCAACCAACAAAATCACTCTTAATTTATCCTAATCTCATCATCATCTTTGTTGCAACACACATATTCTCTCAATCTTACCACAATAACAATATGTATATATAAAAACACTAATAACTTCATTTCTTTTATAAACCCACTTTATTTTCTTTTGAAAAACATAACACAAACACTAGGAGTCATAAATCTTAAACAAGAACTCAAGATCATAAGAGAAATAAAAAAAAGATTAAGATAAACTTACAAGATGTGAAGAATCAAGATAACATAAGATCTAACTATTAAAACCACCTAACAACAAATCTTGAAAATCCACTTATTAAATCAAACCCCTAATATAAGATCTTAAAAGAAACCCTTATAAACCTTGATTAGATACTTGGAAACACCTTAGATGTTGTTAGAAATGGATTTGGTATGCTTGGATCTAGGTAAAAATCAAAGTTATGGAATGTGTGTATGTGTTGTTTGTTTCTGAGACCCAAGAACAATGAGAAGGGAAAGAAAAGTTTTTGGTTGAGGCTATGCGAGAATGAGATAACCTAATGTTCTATCACATGGCTTATATAGTAAGAGACTTAGGGTTTAAGGTTTAATGTTGAACAAGTCAAGGCTCCCAAAACCCCATATTAAAGGTGTGTGTGTTCGGCTAGAAAAAAGAAAAGAAAGGGGTGAGCCAAATTTTGAAAACTATGGCTCATACACTAGGTTTGGCTTAAGTCTTTGGCTCCAAGGTAGTTTTTCATTGGTTCATTCTCATGTGGTCCTAACTATGCAAGAAGATGTTTGCATGTTGGGAGGAAGAGAACAAAGATGTCATTTTCACCACCTTGCATGCATGAATTCAAATTAAAGTGTAAAGATTCTTCAACATTTAATTTAAATGTGTGTATGAATAAATGCGTGTGGTTTGGAGTAGAGGGGGGGAGGGGGAGATCCACGAATTTTATGACATCTAAACCTAAGATATTCGGTAACTAGGGTTAACGTGAAAAGATTTCGGGTTTCCGGGGTTCCGTTTGATTAAAAACGCTAAAAATGTAAACTCACGCCAAAAATATAAAAATCGCAACGTAAATATTTGTAAACCACGAAATGACATAGAATGACTTTATTAGGTATAATTCACTTCGATGCCGAAATGCCTCCGATAATGATTTTCAGTTTTACGCGGGATAACTTCCCGGATTAACGTCAGATTATGACGTAACTTACAAAAGTTAAAATAATGAACGAAAAAGTTCAAAATATTGACCAGAAATTTACGGTGTGTAACAGTTAAGGCGAGCTAAGCTTGTGGACTCTAGGCGAGTTAAGTGTTCAAAATCGATGACTTACCAAACCTTAAAGGGCATGTTAAATTTTATTGTTATAGGCCACTTAATCATTTTAATATGAACAAGTTAAAACCTTTTATGGAAACTTAGGATATATAATCTATGGCAAGTTAGGTCTGGTTTTATGGCGTGTTAATCTTTATCTAAAGGCGACTTAAGTATTGTGTAATGACGACTTAAGGTTGATTTAAGATGGGTTAGGGTTACAAGACATATAACTACTTAGTTTGGTATATATGTAGTGATTGATTTCAGATGAAAATGACAAAGCCTAACATGTACCATGCCATTGAATTTGAACACGAAACGAAGAACACATCATACCTACACCTAAACCTACAACAAAACAAACACAATACATATCACTTAAAACGACCCTTAGTAAGATTCACTTAAACGACAAACGGCTAGTATTTGGATACTTAAATGACAAAGTGACTACGGGGTAGATTTGGTATTACTTATTTGAGATTGAAGTGGGATTTCATGAAGGCGTGTACTTGTTTTATCTTGAAGTCTTGGATGCATGACCTTCAATGATAACTTGCTTGAGCACAAAGGATTAGGATTAAGACTTGGATTATCTAGTTATACCTGATGTAATGAGTCACATTATAGTGCTCACATTGTATAACTATCACTTAAAGGAGTTACGTTGTAGTGCTAAGTGTCACACGCAAATGCATATATGGATAGTCTCAAGAGGTGTTGTACTTCTTATACTTTTGATGTTGGGTATAGGGTACTAAGAGTTTTGCCTCTACACCGTTCTCCAATCAACAATAGTGCAAGCTTAAGTCACAAATTCAGGGGATTTTACTTCAGTTCCAAGTTTGTCATAGCGAGTTTACTCCATCAGTAGTTACTACAGATAGCCGACATAATACGAGGTTGGTAAATTTAGTCAGAAGGACTAAAGAGTAGAGATGTGATCAGGCGATAATTCTTACAGGATATTTTAGAGCTATAGAATGACAATGGTACTTCACTATCTTAGCAAAAATTTCAAAGTTTTTTAACGTTGTTCAAAACTTTTCAAGATTTTTGCTTATGACATGAACGTCTCGAGTATATGGACGTATACTAAATGATGCTTCTGAGAGTTTGTAACCATCGTTGGGAAAGAAACGTATACTCTGGGACGCATAATAGGTTCACTTGATCAAGCTTAAAGACTCTATATTAGAAATTAGTCCGCAGAGATGGTCAGTGGTTTAACTTGTTACTTCGGGGTTATTGTTTTAACTATCTAGAGGAAGAAATGTGTACTTGGTATGGTTTACGGGTCAATGAAGATATTAGCTTTGTAGATTTATGCTGGGTATTATGGTTTTTACTTTCGCTGGGTTTTTAACAATTCGCGGCTTACTAAAGTGACTACTTGCAAGTGTCGTTAGAAGATATGTTGCTGCATTTATTGCATGTTTCACAACCCAACCTTAGACAGATATTTACCAAGACTCAAGTTTAAACACCGATATCCCGTACCTATTCATACTTTTTTTCATAAATTAATAATTTCTCTACTTTAAGGTACAACGGTATGGACCATAAGTGTAACACAAAAATGAGGTTTTGCCTCAGGTAAAGGACAAACAACAACACCCCCCCATTTTTAATTTCCTAGCAATATACTCACACCGAGCGGCATACAACCAAAAAGACACCTTGTTATTATATTTTTAAAAATTGTTGCAAACTTTTTTGCAAGACAAAGCAAAGAATAAAGCTGATGCGACGTTGATGTAAATGTCTAAAAAAGCTAAAAAAATTGGTGTTTCACACCTTCGCCTAAGAATGAACCATAATTTCCAAGTTCACAAGGCAATTTTGGAGTCTTGATTTATATGCAATCCAACTTTTGGATCTAGTGGTTGTAAGTAGTCAAACCAAAAGTATAACTTGAAATTATGAGATATTTAGCTGCTATTTAAAAAAAATTTATTGTTCACTAAAACCTAAAATTGCTAAGAATATCTATAAAAAAGATTATGACCAGATAGATTGGTGTAAGAGAGATATGATGAATGACAAAAAAATTTGAACTGATCATGAAATGAGAATGGGAGACATCACACATGTCTTTATTGACAGTTCAATGTCTAGTATATACCATGGTTCTAAAAGGCGCGCCAGGACGACACTAAGGCGGCGCCAAGGCGTGAGGCGTGACTTCAAAGTTATGAAATACACCAAGGCGTCAACCCTAGGTGTGGTGGTGAGTTGAGACGTGAAAAGGCGGGCAAAGGCGCAAGGCGTGGCAAGTTTTTTTGAAGCATTTAGGGGATTTACTAATATGAAGCATATTAAGGATTTACTAAAATTTTGGGAGTGGGATTGCATTTACAGAAATTGTTTTGGATCTGTGATTCAAATTTAGTAAAGGTTTACCGCTCATATAAAATTAAAAATGATATTAAATCTAAAAATTTATCAAAAACATCTATGACTTCTTAAGATCACGCCTAAGAAAAGTGTCAAGCTTCCATGTCCATAGACCTCGTCCGCTATCTATAACCAACCTCTCGCTATCTATAACCTTGGTCTATACTCACTCACGCTCTTGTCACAACTAATGCTCTTATGAGATTTATCTGGGTCCTCCTCTTTTTACAGTTGTAGTATTGTACTCAAATTTACGCTATTTCAAATTTCATAAAATCAATGTTGCAAAAATCACTATGTGCTAGTTATGCGTTGTAGCTAGTAAGCCTAAGTGGGGATTGATCAGATTGAAATAAATTATGTATAAAATACAAAATTATACGTATGACATGAGTATGCCACTTCAAAATTTAAATAGTTTAAAGTTTCTATAGTTTTTTTAGAATTGATTTTTAACTACATAAATTAAAATTGCTAGTATCTAAAATAGTAAGCTTTGGCTGAATTTGACCAAATTTTATCTGGCCGACTAATATTGTAGATTTACTCAAATTGTCGAGGCATACGATCATGTAGTGATTAATCTCTAATTAACCGCGCATCTAGAGCGATTTTTACAACATTGGTGGATTTCTTTCAAATACTTCAACTCCACAATTAAAGCAAAACTAAATTAATAAAAAAATGTAATTTTTGTTATTTGGGCATATTTGTTTAGAGCATCATATATGACTAAGAGAGTGTTTCTTTTCTACTTAACGAATGAGCCCAAACCTTTATTCTGTCTTAATAGGGAGGTCCACCAAAGTCCTCTTCTCTTAAATGGCTAATGTAGACAAATCTCTAAACCAATTAACTTAGTAAACAACCTCTAAGACTAGAGGGAGTGGGTGCGACTCCTCACCGAGTGAGGCACCCCTCACTAAGTGAGCCCAAAACACCTCCATCACCTCACACTTGAAATGGCAAGAAAAATGAAAGCAAAGGTGAGCCACTTACATCTCGAAAACCATGCATCTCTTTCGTTTTTAATATTTTTTATATTGATTGTGAGTATGTGTGAGGTATTTAGTGGGGGTATATTTATATAAAGTGGGTATTTTAATGAAAGGTGTGAGGAAGGTGACCAAAACGGGTGAAAGGGAGTGATGGGAAGTGAGAAGAGAGAATAAGTTGAGGTGACGCTGATGTGTAAGGTGAATGGGTGTGACCACTACCTTTAGCCTAACTATTGTTCATTGTTGGTCTCATATCTGCATGATATTACTTTTTTCTCATCATCATCGACTATATATTGTTATGTTTCTATCGTAATAACTATTGTTTTCTTTTTACAGAATTATATCGCTCACAAGGAAATTCGTACTCATAAATGAATAACTAAAAATAAGTGACTGAACCAGAACGTGAAATGATTAGGTGCACTTATAATAAACTAAACAATGTTACAAACATAATTTTTAGGGATCGGGTGCGTTTAATAAAAAAACGAGGGTTTTAAAAAATTAACACAACGATACAAATATTCATGGGTGTCCCGAGACCCCTTAGACACCCCCGTGGTTTCGTCCCTGAAAATAACCACAAGCTTTCTGACAGATTGATGACATCAAATAACGTTATATTTATACCATCATTTATCCCGAATAAATTATCCACTTTTATATAATTATTGCAAGAATCGTTACTTAATTGCTTAAAGTTGTAAATTGCAGTAATTACGGAGTGATTTTGTGAAGATAAGCTAAAGAGGCACACTTTTTTGGGCATAAAAAAACGAGAAATATTTGAAGATATTACGATATTTATGCCAATACGACAGTATCCGAGGATATAAGATTACAGCATATCATCTGCCGTTGACTTCCACAAGAAAACGCGCATTCTCAATTGCCAATACGGTGTATCCAAGTCCCTTCATATGCCGTATCTAGCTGGATAACCATTCAGAGATTTGGTGAATAAATATAATTTGGGAAAGATACATCTAATTTATTATAAACGTAGCAATCACTCCAAGGAAAACACCCTTATACACCGTATTGACCTCGTTCAATACGGCGTATCTAGTCTTTTTAGACACTATAAATAGAAGACTCAAAAACGAGTTTTTAGTGTGTAAAATCATATTCTCTATACCATACACATAAAAGACAATTTTCTAAAGTGAAGAAGAGCAGCCAAAGGTCAAGCATCGAACACGATTCCATAGAAGACACCGTGTAATTCCTATACTCTTGTAATTATTTAATTTATGGTATCGTTTGGTAAAATGTTTCGTTTACCTTGGTTATTTGATCACGCTTGTATAATTACAATGGTTATGGGATAATACCCTCGGGTACTAGCCATCTTAATGAAGATTTAATGTTTGGTTTGTTTTAAACTCAATTTCTTAATTTATCATTAAAAGTTTAATTATGTTTATCACATGATACTTGTCTACGTGTTTGAATATGCGACCTATCATTCAACTGGGTCTAGTTATGCCTAACAAGTGAACTAGATACTAGGATAGCTCTCCATATCGTGTTTTATATACTGGACCAATAGGATCACAAATAATGTTCTATCTTTGTCTTTAAATTATGAGCATAGTTGGACCGTCAGCTGACCCGTATGTTTCAACAAGTATGTTTTTAATTAATTGATAAAGACTTAAACAGTGAACTACTAGTATATAAAATACCGTCAAACAGCAAGTGGGTAAAGTCCCGATGGGCTAGGGTTTAACAAGATCACCATTGCTTTAATCCCTAGATAGATTATAATTAAACTAAAAGGATTCTTTATGCGGATACGTTAATTATGACAGGATTCAATGTGTCTAGGTCTTAGGATGATGTCCCGCCTAAGTCTTAAGAATGATATGCCGCTTCGAGATAAGAAATCATTGCACTAAACAAACAAACCAACATTTAATCGTATTTAATATGGCTAATACAGTTTTCTATCATTTGGCTTGTACCGCTCTTTTATCTTCTGATTGTTTTCTTGCATGTTTATTGTGTTTAGAATTGATTATTGTCACCATAAAACCTGTGCCAGTCTCTCAGGCTGAAAACCCTCCATTATCATTAGAACTAGGTTTAACATAGGTTTAACAAGTAATTAGAAATAACTTAATTAGATTAATAAAAATACTGATAGAATATAAGGTTAACGACCTCGCTCTTAGTGTTCGACACCCAACTTACCACGAAACTCTACCCGATCGGGTACACTGCCCGTTAAAGTATTGTTTTAATATAAGTCTGCTAAATATAAATTTAAAACTTGGTAATCAATAAATTGACCCTACACAACAGTACATCAAAATTTTGGTGCCGTTGTCGGAGAGTGAAAAAGTTTCACCTTTAATTTTATTAGTATTTTTAACCATTAGCTTATAATAATTTAATTAGTATAATTTAATTCTGTTTGTATTTAATTATGTGTTTAATTTCCGCATTATCTAATTGTTTTCTTAGTATCCTGTTCTGATAGATCAACAGATACACCGTATCCACCAGTTAGATACGACGTATCAACCCTTCTACTCAGAACAGCGTATTGATCTTTGCAGTCTAAACAACATATCTGTTCTTCCAAACAAACGATGTATTATGTAAAATCAATACGGCGTACTGACCTTCAGCAGACCCATACGGCGCATTCAAATCAATTGAATACGACGTATTGATAATCTGATATAGTAGCAGAACTAAATTTGATTTTCGTGTTTAATTTCTGTATTCTTTTCAAAGAGCCCGTCCTACTGATTTATTATCCTCTGTTTCAAGTGATGCATGACAAGGAGTTCCACTAAGGAACTAATTAAACCTTTTGAAAACCCAAAAAGAGTATTTCGCTAAAAAAGGAGGCTTTTCGAGACACCTGGTCTTGTAGAGTCGAGTTCACCAGAGTTTGATTTATTTTTTGACATCGAAGAACATTCAGAAGAAGAAAAAACTACAGAAATTATAACGGAACCAATAGAGCAATACATGAGCAAGACCAGTGGGAATTATAAGTCAGGAGTTGCTAGGCCCAAGATTAATGACAAAACTCACTTCAAATTAAAAGGGTAATTTCTCAAGGAACTTCGCGAGAATACTTTCAGCGGTTCGGAACATGAAGACGCAAACAAACACATCAAAAAAGTCCTTGAGATCGTTAACTTATTTCATATCCCCGAGGTGACTCAAGATCAAATAATGCTTCGTGCTTTCCCCATGTCCTTAACTGGAGCCGCGAGTCATTGGCTCAGGAACGAACCATCAGGTTCGATTACAAATCAGGAAACCATGAAAACTAAGTTATTAAACAAGTACTGCCCACCTGCTCGTAGTGCAAATAAAATAGAGGAAATTAACAACTTTCAACAAGAACCGGACGAAAGCCTTTTCTGAGCCTAGGGAAGATTTAAGGAACTCTTGATGAAATGCCCCAGCACTATTTGACTGATATGCATGAAGTAATCTTGTTTTATAATGGGCTCGATGTTCCCACTAGACAGATCCTTAACTCGAAAGGTGTCATTCCCACTAAAACTGCTGCTAATGCAAAAGTAGCCATCCAAAAAATGACAGAGTACTTTTAGAAATGGCATAACGGAACATCCTCAAAAGCTATAAGTACTGAAACTTTTGACAGACTAGCTGTTATACAAGACCAACTCAACAACCTCGGTAGAGAAATTAAGAAAGTCAACGAGAAAGTATACACTGCTCAGGTCGGATGCGAACTATGCAAAGGACCATACTACACAAAGGATTGTCCACTCAAAGAAGAAGGGAAAACTATTGAAGAGGCTTACTACACACAGTTTGGAGCACTCTATCAACCTGGAGGACAATGTAGAGCAGTAGGGCCAGAATTCTACCAACGCAACAACATAAATTCTTTATACCCTGATCGAAGATAAACTTTGGAGGAATCGCTAACCAAATTCATAGATGAGTTAGCAAAGAGACACGAAGAGAACTCAAACATAATCAAGGATATTTGAGCTTCTACCGATGCAGCTATAAGAAATCAAGGAGCGTCAATTAAGACCTTAGAAATACAATTTGGTCAAATGAGCAAAGTCTTACAAGAAATAGGAATCGGAAGTTTGCCCAGCTCAACAGAACCAAACCCAAGGGACCATGTAAAATCAATCTCAACTGCTAAAGCTGGTTCATTTGTGATATGCCATATTGGATCAGGACCATACGCCGTATCAGATACACAGTACAGTAGCCTATCTTCTGAAACATTTCCGTTTCCTAATCGACTGCATGGTTACTGCTGTGATAATTGGAAGGAGGCGCATAAAGTTAAGATTCTGGAAACCTATGATCACACCTTGCCTCAGAAAGAAAAAGACCCAGGGAGCTTTATTCTACCTTGTTTTATTCGTAATAATTGTTTTGATAAAGCCCTTATTGACCTAGGAGCAAGTGTTAGTGTTATGCCATTCTCTACCTACTCTAACCTTGGTCTAGGAGATTTAGCTCACACTAGGTTAACTATTGAACTGACTGACAGGGCAATTAAACATCCAAGGGGTATTGCTGAAAACATGCTAGTTAGAATTGGTAAATTTATTTTTCACATAGACTTTGTTATCTTGGACATACCCGAGGATGACGCTATCCTTTTGATCCTCGGACGGCCATTCTTATCTACCGCTCATGCCAAGATAGATGTTTTAAAAAGAAAAATTACTTTAAGGGTTGGGGAAGAGAAACTTGTTTTTAAAAGTATCAAACTAGCTACTAACATAATTAGAAGGGTCTATATGGTTAATACGGATCTTGGTTCCAAAACTGAGTTTGTAAGAGAGGCTATTAATAAATCATTTGACCTACTCTATGGTAATTATATCGAATTAAATGATTTGGATATGCCTCTAGAACCTAGAATGAATCAAGATGATTTTGAGCCAACCCTTGAGCCTACTTATAAAAGTTGTTACAAAATGAAATTTTCTTGTATGATTAGGTATAGACATATTAATGCTGATTTCCTCCCTTCCTTGTCCATTAATATCATGACTAAACATTTTTATAATTTTATAATTAAAGACAAGGGTGATCATGAAGGAAAAAATCTAGCAGGGTTTTTGATCGATATACCTATTTTCTTTGGGAATTTTTCTATTATTTTAGGCTTTTCAATCACTAACGATATGGATATAACAAGTGGTGTTGTGCTCAGCATGCCATTTTGCAAAAAGTTTGTGTCACGCCAAAAGATTATGGAGAGATTCGCTCACGGGGACGAGTGCGAGAAAACGAACGATGAATGAAGAGCAAAAAGAAGGAAAAAGTCTAACTGAAAGACTAGCTGAAAGAAAAGTGCTTACCGGGAGACAATCCGATTGTCTGTTTTTAATTGTTTGAATTGTAATTTTAATTGTTTGATTGAGTCTGTCTTCCCAGACACTCAATATGGCGTATCGAACCTCTATGGATACGCCGTATCGAACCTGTCTGGACGTTATCAGTCTTTAATTTCTGCAAAACATTTGTTTTTACCGAATGAAATACGGCGTATCCTTGGGTTTTGGATACGGCGTATTGACTACCTGTACAGTGTGTTTAATTGTTTTCTTGCATTGTAACCATTGTATAACCGAGATAGGAATTGCAATTTTGTCTTATAAACTTTTATTCATGACCTTGATGTAAAAAAATCGACGATATGGTATACTCTGAAAAAGACATGTGTTGAACTCGTACGAGCATTCTGACGCCTCGTCAACATACGTTTGCTCAAAAACCCAAATTGGAGAATCATCCCGAGCAACATATCAGGGGAGTTCCTCGTTCTAATTCTATTTCCTATTTTCTTTAATTGCTTTATCTATACAACGAGGACATTGTATAATTTAAGTGGGGGGATGGAGAATTAGAACGCCTAATTGTCCTTTCTTTTACAAATAATATGCTATATGCTTAAATTATGCTAAATTTAATTTTTTTCTAGCATAACTTTTGTAAAAATTACTAGTTACATGACCTCGCGCACTATAACCCTTAATACCAAATTGTGAGAATTAAGCCTATTCTGTTTCCAAACGTTTACTAAAAATTCCACAAAAATTATGAGTGTGCCGGTGATGTAGTGGACTTTAGAACTTGGCTTGGTATATCACTCGAGACCACAACGATGAGTACTATGGACTTAGATGGAGAAACATTTTTAACTGGTAAATTTCTAAGAATACACCAAAAAGCCTAAATGTTGTAAAATTAACTAACTACACTGGTTAGTTAAACCTTGTATAACCATTTGCTTACTCTCATTATAAGAGTAAGATCCCCTAGAAAAACCTGTTGAGCCATTCTTATCTTTTTCACACCAAATGTCTATTTCGTTACACCTTTACACCTTAGCCTACCCTGTAGATTAAGCCTACTTAATCAAAGTTGCTAGTTGCTTTTGTGTAAAGTTTTGTATTTCCTATGTCAAAGTGAAATTTTCTATCTCCGGTTAGGTCGGGAAATTGCACAATGCAATGGGAAAATATGTAGCTCGTGTATTTTGCTACTTTCGCGATTATGTACTATGTCCGAAGATGAAGTGTTAAAGGAAAAATTATCCGGATGAATTATGATTGTGAAGACATTGAAATTGAGCCGAGATTTATGTTTGAAAAAAAATTAGAAAAATAGAAAATGCATCAAAAAGGAGGAGGATAATTGATAGTCGGTTCGCTAAAGTTAAACCGATGAAATACTTGAAAGGATCTATTATTCGTTGATGTGTGGATAAAAATCAACGATGTATAGTTTTGTATAAAGTGGCCGATATCACCACTTTTGTAAAACTATATAAAGTTTGGGATGATTGAGAAGTTGACCGTTATGGGAACGCCAACTTAGGTTGTCTTTGTCATTTCTATGATCGAGGCATTTGTATATATTTTGAGTCTTTATCATGGAACGGTCGGCAAAAGTTTCTAGCAACTATATACTTTATTTGTCTAAGCTTAATCTATTTATTTTGTGAATTTTATTTAACAACAATTTAATTCCCTTTCCTAGCAACTAACCTTAAGTTTTACTCGAACGAGGTTGAAATCGAGTCATGCATGTCTATTCTGTCGTTACAGCCATGTATGCGTGATTCAACAACCTTGTTGGTTTATTACTTTTGGTGAAAGTTAGAAGAACCCTACCCTATATCGTTCTTCATCCTAACCCTTGGTTAAACTCAAATGAGGATGTGATTGAATTGTAGATGTCTATTCCGTCGTTACGGCCGTGTATGTATGATTCAGCTGCCTTGTTGGTGTGGTACAATCGGTGAAAGATTGCTAGAATGATTAACCTTAAGCCTTATAAAAACCCAATTTACCTTTTTGACTTGTTTCTCCTTAGCTCTAGCGGTGGAGATGCGTATCCTTGCCAAACATGTGATATGAAACTAATCACGACCGAGCAAATAAGCGTACCAATTAAATGTTACACCCTAGATTAGTTAAGTGATCTGAGTGTTTTCATTTCCCATATTTCGTGAGGTACTTGGTCTTGTACAGGTGATTAAAACAGAAGAAATGCTTAACGGAAAAGTCCTTAACTTCGGTTGGGATATATTTTCAATAAATTTCTAGAATCTACTTGAGGACAAGTAGGATTCAAGTGGGGAGATATTTGATGACATCAAATAACGTTACATTTATACCATCATTTATCCTGAATAAATTACTCACTTTTATATAATTATTGCAAGAATTGTTACTTAATTGCTTAAAGTTGTTAATTGCAGTAATTACGGAGTGTTTTGTAAAGACTGGGGGGATTGGGTCATTTTTAACTTACACATTTGCAAGTAAACAATCTCATTCTCTCACTTTCTCTCTCTACTTTCTCTCTCTACATTCTTCCTAGTTTCTTCCTACTTTTCTTGTTCATCATAATGAAGTGAAGTGATTCTAGGGCAACCGACATTTGGTATCAAGAGCCTCGGGTAGATCGTGGTTGTCTTGTGGATTAATACGCTCCAAATCAAAAAATTTCATGGCTAATTTGTCAAATAAGCTTACGGCACAAAAATAATTTGAGGGCTTATTTGTGTGTTAAGCTTATTCTCTCTTTGGTCTTCGTGTTTCTAGCTTGTCTTGAAGCTTATTTTTCATTTTTGTGGCTTATTGTTGCAAATAAGCTCACGGCTCATAAATTTTTTGGGCTTATTGGTTTGTTTTGCTTATCTACATCATTGCTCTAATCATTCTACAACTTATTGTGTTTGATTCGTGATTATAAGCTTAAAATTTTCGTGGCTTATTTCGAAATATAAGCTCACGTCTTATTTTTTTAGGGGCTTCTTGGTTAAGTTGAGCTTATTCACTCCTTAGTCATAGTAGTTTCGTGGCTAGTATTCTTCAAACTAGAATCTTCATTTTTTGCTAAATTTTCGTGCTTATTTGAAGCTTATTGGTTGCTTATTTTCGAAGCTTAGTTTGAGATTGGCTTATTTTTTTGGTGTGGTCCAAACCGGTCAAACAAGAGGGGAAACAAGATCCACAATTTTAGCCTACAAAGACAATGACATCTTGTTTTTTAGTGAAAGTGGTCCTCACTTAAAAAAAGACATCAAGCGGAATATGTTCACAGGCCAAGCGAAATATGACAAGTTTAGCTTAAGCGAAATATGCAGGTGAACCTCAAGCGAAATATTACAATTAACTAAAACGAAACTCTGCCAAAATTTTTGAAATTCAAGCGAAATATGTTTGTTACGAGTTCAAGCGAAATATGCAGTTCAAGCGAAACATGAAGGATTGAATTTCAAGCGAAATATGCAGTTTTGATTTCAAGCGAAATATGCAATTTAAGTTCAAGCGAAACATGCAAGATTGATTTCAAGCGAAATATGTTTCAATTCAAGCGAAATGTGCAGTCTTTAATTTTCAAGCGAAATGTGTAAATTTTGAAGCGAAATACGTAATTTCCAAGCCAAGCGAAATATGCACACTTGCAAGCGAAACATGTCAGTTTAAGTTTTTGAATTTTCAAGACATTCAATTCACAACAAACAAACCTTAATCCAAATCAATTAACATTCACGGTTTTCTATTGATTTTGTAAAATCCCGCGAAAGACATAATTCTTTTCTCGGTTTTAATCATAGAACAATGTAAATCCCGTGGACGTTTTAATTTTTTCTTAATACCACAACTTCAATCACAACACATCTACTTAAGATCCCTCAATCATTTTTCACTTCATAATTCTTCAATCATTCATCATGACAACTCCAATTGTAACTTCCACAACCGACAGTCAAATGCATAACAACATAATGGCGTCTGGTTCAAGGGATCGTCCACCAATGCCTGCAACGGGACGAAATGCCACAAGTGGCGATCACAGTTTCTTACGAAACATTGACAAGACCAAATGAGATGCCCGCTTATGGAAGGTGCATTCTAGAAGGTCCATACACTCCAACTACTGTCGTAGGTCCAGTTTGTTCTGCCTAACAAGAATCTCTCCATCAGTTCCTGAACAAACAACAGTCGAGACGGTTATGAATATGACTTCTGAAAATAGAGCTCATTTTGAATCAGAAAAAGAAGCGATTCATTTGATATTGACTGGAATTGGAGATGAAATATACTCAACTATTGATGTATGTAAGACAGCTTAAGAAATGTAGGAAGCCATCGAAAGGCTACAACAAGGTGAATCACTCAATATTCAAGATGTTTAAGACAAACATATTTTGGAGTATGGTCCAATTCACCTCTCACGATGGAGAAACAATTGAGTCTTACTACACAAGATTCTACAAGATGATGAATGAAATGATCAGAAACAATTTGACAGTTGCTACAATGCAAGTCAATGTTCAATTTCTTCAACAACTTCAACCAGAATGGTCAAGATTTGTAACAATTATCAACAAGACAACACAAGATGATGAAGTTTCAAATCAAAAGACTCTTGACGATTCTGAAACAGAATACCAACAGTAGTTAAGAACTCCGTGCTAAAAGAATGGCCAAGAATGCTAACCCATTAGCACTTGTTGCTACTGCTCATACACTTCAAGACACTTATTACCAATTATCAAAACCTCAAAAATTATATGTACCAGCATCAAAAGCTTCACTTCCAACCAGATCTCATGCAACTATAAGATACAAAGGCAAAGAGATAGCCAAACCAATCACACCACCATCTGAGTCAGCTTCTGAAGAAGACAGTGATCCTGAACAAGCTCAGAGGGATAAAGACATGTAGAAAATTTTGGCTCTTATTGCAAAGTACGTTAAGAAAATCTACAAACCTACCAACAACAACCTCAGAACTTCTTCAAACACCAGAAACAAGAATGTGGATACTATTCCAAGGTACAAGAATGACAATCAGACTGGACAATTTGGGAATCAGAGGGCAATAAATGTTGCTGGGGTTAAAGAAACTGTAGGTGGTCAAGTAGTGCAACTGTCTGGGATACAGTGTTTTAATTGCAAGGAATTTGGTCACTTTGCTAAGGAATGCAGAAAGCCAAAACGGGTTAAAAACTCCACGTATCA
>BQNB010049192.1:0-22702 GCA_026074375.1 Tanacetum coccineum | reverse complement strand
TAATATTAATACATATTATATTTAGACGTCGCAAGTTTCATTAGATTTTCATCACATATAACCAATTGATAATAAATGAAACAATCGAAATAATTATGGTGCAAAACAAAACGCACCCTTTTTGTGTTTGATTATCAAACCAAACGAACCCTTCGGGGCTGTTTCCGCAGTCAAACCCGACACACCCCGGCTGTCCCGCAGCCAAACTCGACACACCCTATACCTATGTCATTACAACCAAACGTACCCCGGCTGTTTGACAGCCAAACAAACAAACTCCCCTAGCCCGACTGACCTAAACCAAACAGCCCCCTTGTGGGCTGTTTTAAATACCAAACGCACCCTAACCGATGCCGGAACAAGCCAAAGGCACCCGCTGCGTTTTAACAACCAAACGAGCATCCTAGCCGGTTTCGGTGGCTGCCAAACGCACCCCTTTCGGGTGTTTAACAGCCAAACGCACCTGCTGGCCGAACCACAACCCAAACGCACCCTGCTGGTGGGTTGACCACCCAACGAACACCCCTTTTTCTTGCTGTAAATAAACCCAACACAACCCTTGTTGGTGAACTCAGACCCAAACGCAGCCTTGCTGCCGTTTCTAAACACCAAACGCGCCCTATGGCTGCGTGGCAGCCATCCGAACACCCCTCCCCCCTGCTGTCATATAACCAACGCACCCTTTTTGTGCAAACACATCAAACACAGCCTTGTGGGCTGATAAACTCGATCAAACAAACACCCCTAGGGCTGTCCCGAAACCAACCGCACCCTGGTTGGTGCAAAACCACACCGACGCACCCTATTTGGGTGGCGAGACAAACCGACGCACCCCTTGTGGGTGGTCGGTTAAAATACCGAAACAAACACCCTTGTGGTGTGGTGCAGTCCAACGAAACAAACACCCCATGGTTGTTATTTAAAACCAAACGCACCCTTAAATGGTGGTTGGAAGGTGGTGGTGGTCGCGAGTGGCGAAGAGTGAGTATGGGGATCGGGTAGATCCGGTCGTGAGGACCACTTTTGGTTTCGATCGAAAAAGCCCGCCGGAAAACTTTTCCGGCGGCGGTGGTGTGGCGGTGACCGGAATCCGGCCGGAGAAGATGACCGGAGGTGGTCGCCGGAAAATTTAGGAGAGAGAGGAGTGGTGTGTGTGTATTGTTAGAGATGAAATGAAATAAAAATATATAAGTTATATATATATATAGATCCGGCGGGTGGAGAAATGGGGGAGAGAGAGGAAGTGGTGTGTGTGTATTATTAGAGATGAAAATGAATAAAAAGTTATAAGTTTTATTTATATAATAAAACTTATAAGAAAAGTGGCAAGTTACAATTTGTTTTGGGTCTATTGTGTAACTTTTTAATGAACTTTTGATAACTTTTGGTTCGGGACTCGTAAGAACTAGTTAACAAGTCCCATCGAGTCACGAAACTTGCCGCCCATTGTTTTTCCCAAATCATTTTTCCGATAAAAATAGTATCGCTGATAATATTTCATAAATATTTATAAAACATTTTAAAAATATATGTATTCAATTTTGTGACCGTTTCGACCGCTCCGAATAAAAATAGATTTAAGCTCTAGTATTCGCGTTAACAACAACGCTTTTAATAAAATGATGACTAAATTAGTTTAATATTTTATATAAATAAATACTGAAACTAAAAACATCAAATTTAATTTATTTTGTGGGTCCGCGTTGTAATGTTTTTCGTTAAATGTTTGCGGTGCTGTTTTAGCCCTTTCGGCTCGTTTCCAGGTCTCACGTCAAAACTGAAAGATTGTTCGAAAAATCGTTTACATCAATTGCTTTAGAGTCCAGAAATAATGAAAACCGTGACACAGCTGCTCGTTTTTGATAATTCAACCTAGGAATAACTTATATCTCCTTTAAAATTCGAAAATTCCTCGATGTTACATACCGTACCCCTTAAAGAAATCTCGTCCGAATTAAATTTTGTGTTAATAATCCGATTGAGAGACCAGTGAAAGACTTAAGGTTAAATGAAACTCGTCCTAAAACAAGACTCTGATAACTTTATTCATCAAATATTCGTTGTTTCTACACTGTCTCAATCTACAAAAAATTTGCTAGTTTTTATTCCAGGTGCTATTTAATCCATCAAAATGGTTATCTCAAATAAAAATCATTACAGATCTTAATGACTGGTATAACCGCGTTATAGGAAAGACGCATTATAGTGAAAACTTCAAGAAGGTGTAGTCTCGTGAGTGTGTTTTGTAAAAGTATTTCAAATGTCCGACGACGGAGGTCGTCGTTTCTGCAATCTTTAAGGTTCGATTGATTCACATCAAATCAACGTGGCTTATGTATGTAAGTACCCAACTTACTTGGCAGTACTAGGATGTATCGCGACCTAAGTCTTCCTACTAGTGGCCCGAAATGAATAGTCCAACTATCTGTTTCGTCGATAGGTGTTTATCTCGTTTAAGGGGAGTTGCATTACCTATTGGATAAAGTTGTATCAGTCGGGACCGCTCCAGGACCCAACAGCAGCGACCATAACGTCAATACTATAACAAATGGTGATGGGATGCCGAGAATTAGGACATTTCGAGAAACAATATTCCCAGAATAAAGTTTAATAAATGAGAGGAGCTCGCGAGAGAGCTTATGCGATAGACGGCGGATTATGGTACTCAGTCGTTAGTTCGATGAATCAGCTCCATTAGCTCAAGTGTGTAACAAGTCTGTTAGTTCCACGAACAGTTTACGATCGCAAGGATTTGCAATCGCAAAAGTAACAACTTAAGAATGAGATAAGGTAGTTCCAAGTGAGGCCTTAAGATTCTGCTGAGTGGCAAGACACGATTGTGTCTCTAGACCCTTTTAACGGATTCTGATGATTATCGATTTCAGGTTCATACTCGTGTCATATCGGATACCATTAAGCCCACTCATTTATAATTTCTTATTTACATAAAGAAGCGTCCAAATTTATGTAAGTAAGAAATGATAAACTTATGGTTCGGTGATTTATAATTTATTTATTTAACTGAAGAGGCGTCCCAATCCTTTCAAATAAATAAATTATAAATCATCCTACTTAATAATTCCCGGTGCAATACGCGTACTCTCATAACCTTCAAGGTGATGGATGACATGACGATGCATGTGCTCTAATGAGTATGGGACGAGTGTTCCAAACTCGTCTTCGGAGGCGGGAAGTAAAACTATCAGGGAAATCACATAGTGTTCGAGATCGTTAATGAGTACTCGGTTAGAGTAAAATAAGGTAAAGATCTCTATGAACGAATCAGCATAGCGATTATCATATCAATCTTCCTATTACAAGTCCCGCCCATACAAGACTTGCAATACTTAGATTCATACACAATCCCGTGTAAACAGAACTGTGACGGGCTTTGTTAATATAGCAATTATCATATCAATCCTCATATTACAAGTCCCGCCTATACAAGACTTGTAATACTTAGATTCATACATAATTCCATGTAAACAAAATTATGACGGTCTCCGTGTAATACAATATAGTATAATGCTATGAAGAAAAATAACATCCTTAGAGACCATTGTTTAACTTACAATGTCTGAGAACGAAAATGTGATCATTGTGCAAAAATCACAATGTCTAAGAAAGTACGATGAGACCTTTGTATATACTCACAATGTCTGACGAGTAGAATTGAGACATTGTGCAACCCAAATGTGTCTTAAAAATATTCTGGTATTTATATAATAACTCTTATATAAATAAGCGTACGATATACGCGAAGGGAATGCAAGCATATATATATTATATATATGTATGAGTATGTCACGTAAGCACTTAACGTAACAAGTAATGTAAGCACATAAGCAAGTAGCGTGTATGCACTTTGAAAACGTTTGATGTGATGCAATATTTGTGAAAACGGTTATAGTCTAGGGTAAAATATGCAACCTAGTTCTCTATAACCAGTGCTCTGATACCAATCTGTAACACCCCCAAAAATACAACAACGCAGCGGAATACCACTTTGGGGTGCTACTTCATAATACACAGCGCTAGATACAAGAGAACGACCTCTAGGTGTCGTTTGAAAAATAACATTTGTTGATTTAATAAAAATCTGAATTTAATATAACATTTGTCCCATAATTGCATCACCATGAAAAACTTGAATGTAAAGACTCCAATGCACATCAAATAATCCAAGCATCTAATTCACCTGAGAAAAACATGCTTAAAAGTGTCAACATTAAAGTTGGTGAGTTCATAGATTAGTTTAAGTATGAATGTAAGTTTCAACAAATATATTTATCCACTGTGTCATCACAGTACCATGTAAAATGTTTATAAAATATGCACGACCCATTTTATGTCACCAAAAGTACCAATATTATCCCAAAGATTTTATAAAGAATGCATGACCAATTTAATGTCACCAAAATGTTTCAAGTATGTATATGTCGGGGGGCCCTATAGTCCCAACGTGATCCGACATGTTATAACGTTCGTTCCCAGTGATAGCTAGTCACCCGAACGGGGGTTGTCAATCCCGAATAGATCTATTTTATATCATTCGCGTGGACATCACGTATCAATTTATGTTCGTTAAACGGCGTTAGCTTAATCACCCGAAACAGGGATTCCACACCTTGATTGATCTATTCATAACATTCGCGCTCACCCCTCCAGTGATATACAGCTCATGACGCTGTGACCTTAGACTTGTAGTACCCAATTGGGCAGAGTTAATTTAAAATAACTGTGTTCCCCTATGGGTGTTCCCTCCAAAGAACACCGGGCAGTAATGATTGTTGGCCCACGCAAAGGCGCCAATAAAATCGTTAATCGATAATATTTCAAAAGTAAGAAGGCATTGGTGCCAAAAATGAAGTCAAATAAAGTATCCCATAGCGAGCTATTGCAATAAGTATGTAAACCAATTTGTAATTTCAATTCATGTAAATCGCATTTGCATATCAAAGAGTTCTCACCACAAATATATGTAAACGAGTAAAAACAGAGTGGGGAGCTATAAACTCACCTTGATCAAAGACCAACGAACATTATAATCAAAATAAATCACAACCGAATCTGCACTGATACTCGGCCATGACGACCTTATAATAATGTCGCTTATTTTATACTCGTATTAAATACGATCAACGATGCGTACATCGTAACGACGAAAATCATACATATTTTAATATGTATACATACATATATACATGTGATGAGAAATCCACTTGTTTAAACCTTAATCCTTAGTATATTATATGTATATATACTATTTTTCGTCCAATCCTAACTTATCTCAATATTTACAGAAAGTTACTATTTTTAGACTCCCCGTTTTTAGAACCAAACAATGATCTTAAAACTATTAATTGAAATAATATATTAACTGACTTTATTTTATCATTCAAAATCGTACTCATAATGTATTAATATTAATTAAAATATTCGTTGACTTTTACGTTGACCTTTAGTTTTTGACCCGCTATATCTCAAGTTTTAAAACTGATAAGCCTCGCGGCAAAGTAAAACGTCATTACGAACAACTTTCGTGTTTCGCCGGAAGGCTGAAACGGACTCGAAAGTGCTCAAATCGTTTAATTAATAATCTGCCAGATTTAATATATATTAAAAATAACTTATTTTCTATTAAAGTGTATATTCCGATTTCACTCCAGTTTCTTCGTTATTGGGAGTTACAAGTCCCGTTTTATGTCTAAACGTCCGTCAAAATATAATTTGTAGTCTATCTTTTCCAAATCTCGAATCCCGAATCTCATGTTACATTTTCTGCTCTTAATTATTCGTTACAAAAACGCGCCAAAGTCCGTTTTTAGTTCAACTCTCATCTAAAATATATCTAGTATCGCTTATAGATTTATATCAATCCCGTTTTTATATTTCGCACTTTGTATCCCAATTTTTAATTAGACGTGCAAGTTTATTTTTATTTTCATCACATATAACAATTAATCGATAATATAAACGAAATTAATCGAATACTTTTAAATTAAACACACCCTTTTTCGGTGTCAACACAATCAACGCACCCGTTTCCCGTGTTACAAAAACAAACGCACCCATTTCCGTTGCAAACCAAACCCGACCAAACAACCCGACGCCCCGGCTGTCCCCGGCTGTTTCGCAGCCAAACACACGCACCCGACCTGGCTGATGGACAGCCAAACGCACCCTTGTGCGTTGCTGTTAAGCCAAACGCACCCTTGGGCTGTTTTGACAGCCAAACGCACCCCTTGGCTTTTCTGTCTAAACCAAACACACCCTAAACCCGCTGTCCCTACCCGACATCCCTCCCCCGGTGGTCCCCGGCTGTCTCGCAGCCAACCCGACACCCCGGTGGCGGCTGCCACCCAAACCAAACACCTCTTTTTGCGGCTTTCCTGCCACCGAACAAACAAACACCCCTCGTCTGTTGTTAACAAACCAAACGCCCCTTCGTTTCTATAACAAAACCAAACGCCCCTTCGTTTCTATAACAAAACCTAAATCCAAACGCACCCCACCCGGCTGTTTTACAGCCAAACAAGCACCCCTTGGTGCCATAAAACAAACCAAACGCAGCCTCTTGCTGCTGACCCGGACCCCAAACGCACTCTTATACTTCTGTCAAAACCAGCCGCACCCTTTTTGTGCCTAACCCACACCGAACGCACCATTTGTGGTGCCAAAATTACACCAACGCACCCTTGGTGTAAGTAACCCAAACGCACCATATGTGGTGCTAAATGAAGAACAAGCACCCCTTGTGGCGGGTTGAGAACCAAAACAAACACCCTTGTGGTGCTTTACCCGAACTCAACGCACCCCCATTTGGTTTGACCCGAATCCGAACGCACCCTCTCGGGTGTTTATATCAACATACTGGACGCACAGCTACACAGAGCTGAGAGGTGGTTGCACAACAGGCCTATCCCACCCGCCACTATAGACTAAGCCCCCATTGTGGTGATGTTGATTGTGTTGGAAAATGTTGGTGGTTGGTTGTATGGTGGTTTGTGGGGGCTGTGATGATTGTTGATTACGTAGGTGGTGTCGAGCGCGGGCTGCGACAGCCGCCGAGGGGGTGTAGAGGAGGTCGCGAGTGATTAGGGGGATGGGTTGAGATCCGTTGATGAGGATCACATTTGATCTTGGCCGGAAAAGTCCGCCGGAAAAGTTTTCCGGCGGCGGCGTGGTGATGGCCGGCGGCGGGGAGGGCTCACCGGAATTTGAGAGGAAAGAGATGAAGTGTGTGTATATTTGAGAGATGAAATGAAATAATAATTTGTAAATTGTATATATATAATTTATATAAATTGGAAAGTGACAAGTTGAAATAGTCCAGGGTTCGTTTTGTAACTTTTTAGTAAAATTTCGATACATATTGGTTCGGGACTCGTTTGAAGGACTTAACGGATGATTCGATACACGAAACTTGCGCCATTGTTTTCCGAATCATTTTTCTGATAAAAAGGAGTATTCACTCGACTACTTTTTGTAACGTTTTATAGAATTTATTTAAAACGTTTATTATTCATTTATATATTTTTCCGACAAACTTTATCCGTAGAAATAAATTTTAACTTCAATAATTGTGTTTTTAACAACGTTTTTGATTAGCAAGATAATTAATTTATTAAATATTTTTATTTAATAACTTATGATGATTAAATACAAATTTAATTATTTTAGGTCGGTACGCGTTGTGTTCAAAATATTTGCGAGGGCATTTCTGTCACTTTCTGACTGTTTTCGGGTCTCGGGCAAAACTAAAAAGCTGTCAGGAATGTCATTCCACGTCAAATTGCTTTAGAGTCCGAGTCGTGAAAACGTGATTTGGATGATCGTTCTTATAAGTCAAGCCAGACCCGAAAAGTCACAGGGTAAGATAGTTATCTAAAGTTTCGAAAATTACCGGATATTACAACAAGGCTCGCCTTGTTGCGAATGGCAGCACTCAGCTTACAGGTATTGATGTTGATGAGACTTTTAGCCCGGTTGTGTAAATCCGGCAATTTCGTACATGGTACTTAGCCTCTGCTCTCTTCTCGACATTGGCCTGTTCACTAAACTTGATGTCACTGAATGCTTTTGTACATGGTTCTGTATAACGTTAATGTTTACATGCAGAGCAGCCTCATGGGTTTCGGGATTCACAACATCTCTGATCATGTTTGTCTTTTACAGCGATCTCTATATAGGGCTTTTAAGCAAAGACCCTCGGGCATGGTTTCAGTGATTTGCCAAGCATATATGCTGCTCGAGTTGGGTTTTAGTCATATTAGAGATTGTGACACATCACTTTTTATTTACGGAGGGGGTCGTTAAGTCTTAACTTGATTTTGTTTATTGGTGATAACATTACTATGACTGCATTCTTCTATAGCATTTTTTTCAGAGTATTATTGCCACTTTACATGCCGAGTTCTCTATGACTGATTGGGTCCGATGAATTATTTTTGGGTTTTTCTGTGAATCACAATACTTCGGGGATGTTTCTTTCAACAGAAGTAGGCTTCTGAGCTAACTTGAGTGTTGCTTGCAGGCTTACTTGTAAATCTTGTGTACTCCAGTGACCACGGATTCAAGCTTCTACTGATGGTTGATCACTGTGTCTGATCCTACCTTATATCGCCAACAGTCTTGATGGGGCCCTTCATTAATTTGACTTTCACTCGGCCTGATATATCTTATGCTGTGCAGCAGGTTTGTCTCTACATGTCAATGATCCTCGAGAGCCTCATTTCTTCTTGCTCTCAAGCGGATCTTGCGGTATATTCGTGGTACTATGCCCTATGGATTACAGCTATTTTCGTCCACCACATCTTCTTTGGTTGCTTATTCTGATGCAGATTGGGCTGGGTGCCCCACTACATGTCGGTCTACCTCACGGTTTTTGTGTTTTTTCTTGGACAACACGAGATCTACTTAATTGGTCTTCTAAGAGGCATAGTTACCTTTCTCGCTCCAGTGGCTGAACTGGTTTCGGGGTGTTGCTAATGCGTGCTGAAACTTGTTGGTTCGTATTCTTTACGAGAGCTTCATACACCATTGTCTACCGCTACACTTGTTTATTGTGACAATGTAAGTGCCGTTTATCTCTCTTCTAATCCTGTGCAACATCAACGCCGACGAAGGCTTATTATGATTGATATTCACTTTGTTTCGTGACTGGTTGCCGCTTGTTCATATCCGAGTACTTCTGTAATTCTCTTTATCTATCAGTATGCAGATACTTCGACATTAACCACAAGACAGCTTTCCTCGGTTTTATTTGATGAGTTTTGCTCCAGCTTGAGTGTTCGTTCCTCTCCCGCTCAAACTACGGGGGGATGTTAGCAGACGTGTTTGTATGGCCCAAAGGCCTGAGTTGTATTTGTATCTTGTGCTCATGATTAGGCCCAATGTGTAGTATATATATACATTGTATTGTACTCATTATACTCATTCAATAAACACGGTTTACACGAGTTACGGCCCTGTTAAAAAGCCCTTCAAAGGCCAAAAGGGACGACCAAAGACCAAATATGATTATTGGTTTGGGTGTGTGGGGAAGCATATATATGACCTCCTCACTAATCTATACTTGTAAGCACTACCTATTGTAACATTTCTCAATTTCAGGTCATTTTACGACTCCTATTATTCGTCACTATTTATTTTGGTCCGATACGCGTTTATTTTTAATTTAACTTTTAAGCTAAATCGCGTAAACTAGAAATAATCATTCAATGTAAACGGTCACCAAATAAATTAAGGTTTACATCAATCAAGTGTTATATAATTATTAAGAAGATAATTAATGACTTTGCGTATTTTATTTTTATTGGTCACGTAAAAGGCTTACGTTTCGTAATAAAATACATTTAGACACACCCCGGAAATACCTAGACTTACCTAGACTTAAACCCCACTTTTAAACCTTAAACACAAAATTTAATCAGTTCTTGTGTTATTAAGCCATTATGGCCGAATGTAGGTAAACAAAGGTCATAATACAAGGATACTTGCACTACATTTGTACATCTAACTTTTAATTAAACCTTGTACTTGTATAATCCTAGCAAGATTTCAAAATTTTCCTTTTTCCTTTGATCCTACACGTCCCTCACCCAAAATCAACTAGAAATCTTCCTAAACCTTATACTAACTACATGTACATCTGGGGATTAATTAAGACATGTACAATGTGTTCCCTAGACACCTTATTACACAATGGATAATAACCATTTGTTCTCTTTGTGCTTCTTGGATACCTATGGCAACAACAACATATATGAAATCAACGATCTTCAAATCTTAGGTAAATCTTATACAAATATATGGTAATTAAGGATTATACTAGGTTGTATTAGCAAAACCATGTCTTGATAACTAGAAAACCATAAACCACTAGCATAGGGCACGGTTTGGCTTAATTAAGGGAACTAAAAAGCTAACCAAGTCTTAAGCCTATATATACTCAAGCATACATGACACAAAACACTTCTTGAAAACTAACTAAACACTCTCTCTCAAACAAAACATATTGTTTCTCTTGGTCTTCTGGGTCCGTAAGACGCATCAAACACTCCTACCATTCATTCAAACCTACAAATAACACTAGGTCTTCATACAAAGTCATAAAAGGGTACACGAGTTAAGAACTTGGGTTATTTAATAAGCTTCGAAGCTTAGAGTCGATATACGTTGGGTATAATCCACTTGGGTTGCCATTCTACTCGTCCCAACACACACCAAGACTCTAGGACTCTTTGTAAGTCGCGTTCAAGCTTATACACTTCGTATTTAATTATTTCTTTGATGTCTAGTCATGTAGGTCACGTTAATATGTGATTAACAAATTTACATAGGCATGAACACGCATGGTTCAACCCATACGTGGCACACGTACATATATATACATATATTCGATCTTGTGTGGTTCTAGAATACAAAGGAACTTGTAAAATGAGATTCAATAACAAGCAAAAGCTAAACTTTTTCGTTTAAATGCAAGGGTGGACACCAACATGAACACTAACTCTTACACACAAATTTTACGAAAACTATCGTAAATGTTTCACGTAAACATGATATTGTGGCTTGGGAAGGAGTATACTGATCGTTAAACGCCTTGCAATGTGCATGAACAAGACCATTTTATAAAGTAAACGTACTTATTTAGGTTGCTTAGAACGGTTTAGCGAAAACCTTTATGTGGATACTAAGCGAAATGGACCACTAATGGGCCTCGTCAAGCCCAACAGTCCGTTGGTTGAGGCCCATAGCTTATAAATAAGTTAGTACTGTTGTTCCTGAAGTTAATACTGCTACTCCTGAAGACTTGATGGGACAAATTCCTACATCTGAAGACACACAAGTAGATAAGCAATGCAGGAGGAACTCCTACAGTTCAAACTGCAAAATGTATGGGTTCTTGTAGACTTTCCTAAAGGTCTGATATGTGTTTAATTACACATACCATTTTCCATATTAAGCGGACTTAAAAGCCTAAAAACATGCCAAAAATACATTGTATTTGTATGTTTGCATTTGTATTGTGCAGGAAACAGATATTCAAGAAAAGGAACAAAAAGAAAGCCAAAAACAAGCAAATCCAAGCACGGAATGGAAAGGACAAAGTCAAAAGTCAAGCCAAGTGAAGAAAATACAACTTGAGGGGCTAAAACTGCCAAAACCTCAAGATGTATTGCAAAAGAGAAAGACAAGGGTTAAAATTGCAAAGAAGGTAGAGATTGCATTTAAGTTATACAACTTGAGGGGACCAAACTGCCAACTTACCCTAAAGCCATCTTTCCCGCCCCAAAACCCAGTTACAACTGGTATGTCGCCCCATACCTTCTCCACTGCAAAACCACTTCTCTCCCTAGCCAAAATCATTTCATCCACCCTACTACCCCCCCCAGTTGTATAAAAGCCATGTTGGCAATCCCTCTCCTTTCCCAAAGTATCTTCAATGGCTGAGATTGTCTCCAAAGAAGCTCAAAAGAAATCAAAGGCTGGGATTTGCTTTAGACTCTCCTCACACAACAAGCACACTTGTTTTTATCTCTACAAAGAAGCACAAGCTGCAAGTCCAAGACTTCGGCTATAAATAGAGCTTTTGTAAGCCTTTGAGAAAAGTGAGTAGACTAGTTAGCTTTTAATTAATTTCAGTTTTTAATCTTAGCTTAATTCTTAAGTCATTTACAGCTTTTACTTTCAGCTTTGTAAAATTTTCAAGATTAATGCAAGTTTGAAGTTTTTAAGTCGATTTACAATACCAGTGTTAAGTTTCTTAATCATATTGTTGTGTGTTCAAAAAGCCCTCACCAAAGCTTACCTATAAGCTGTTTTCATTAAAGTAACCATAAAAAGTTAAGTAGTTAAGAGAAAATCACAAAAATCACTCTCAAATATACCACAGCTTATGTATTGGATGATAAGCCAGTTCTGGATGGGCTTATGGACTCTCACTAGCTTGTTTTATACAAGCTAGAGCTTGTAGATTGTTGATTTAACCCTGTTTTGAGCAAGGGTGTTGTAAGTCTCTCTTTTTCTCACTTTACTCAGAACTGTTAGTTCATTTGTTAGCACTGTTAGTTTTAAGTTAATACTGCTAGACTGGGTCATGCTTATTTAAGTACTTTTTATTGATTGAAATTTGCTTATAAGTGTTTTACTTTGTTATTTGATAATCTGTTTTTAATTAGTTTGAAATAAAAAATGATTTTTGTAAAAGTTGAAGGCTGTTTTGAACAAGCAGTACTAACTCTAAGTTAGTACTGCTAGTTGATTTTAGGAACAGTACTAACTCAACACTAGCAGTACTAACTCTAAGTTAGTACTGGTAGTTATTACAGTTAATACTGGTAGTTCATTTTAGCTTATCAGCTTATTATCTCTGCTTATTTCAGATTTCCTTAGCTTTTTAGAGTATATTAAACCATTTTCCTTTACTTTCTTTAAGGGTAAGCTTATTTAAGCTTATTTTCCTTTTTCAAAGTATTTTAAGAGTTTATCAGTTTTAGTTTTGTAACTTATTTATCATTTTAGTTTATTCTAGTTGCTTATTCCAATTACTAAGTGCTTATTAAGGTTAGGTGAACTTCTGTTTTAGCTTGTTTGTTTATTTATTAATTCTTTAAGTCTTGTTAGCCTAGCAGTACTAACCTTAAGCTAACAGTACTAACTTTAGCCTAGCAGTACTAACTTCAAGTTAGTACTGGTAGTTAAAACTGTTAGTACTGCCGTTAGTACTGTTGTGTTTATCTTGTTTAATTTAGCTTAATTGCTTTTTGTATTTGCTTATTTAGAGTTAGTTTAGCTTATTTAGTTTTCCTTGAGCTTATTTGAGCTTATTTGTGTCTTAGTATAAAAGTTTTAAGCGTTTTTACCATTCCTAGCTTTACTCTTATTTCAGCTTATTTTCTTTGCTCATTTTTATGTGCTTTTGCTTATCAGTGTTAGCAACCAAATCATTCCTTGTCATATTCAAACACAAATCATCAATCGTCTTTCGATTTTCCATCTCCAGCCTCGTTGGGACATAACGACCCGGGAAATAGAAAGTTAATTAAGTTTAACTCGATTGTGCATTATGTGTTACTTGTTTTATGCCTTTAGGGTGTAGTTTGCTAAATTATGTCTATAAGTATGAGAGTTTAAAACATTAAGGACCATGTGTGCTATTTGTTTAACTTGAATTTACCTTATAAAACCTAATTTGCAAGATTAATAAGTAGTGTTAAGATGAGGGGCCAAATGTGTCAAAGTTAAAATTGGTTTATAACAATACCACCCACCACCCGTCCCCATCACTGTTCACACAATCTCCATACACTCAAACACACTCAAACACACACACGAACACTTTCCACTCGAATCACATCAAACAAGCTAATTCACTCCGTTTCATCTTGAAGGTATAACTTAAATTGTGATCATCATCACCTAATCACCTTGAAATCCCAAAGGAATTGATAGTTTTTGCCATTTTTGATCAAAATTGCCCTAATTATTCAATTAGGGTTCTTAAAATCAAAAGGTGGTTAAATCTTCAAATTGATTGGGGGCTTTTGTATTATTAGGTGTAATATGTGTATAGGTTAGTTAAGTTTTATTATTCGTTGTGTTTTAATCTTGTTCTAGGCTGATTTGTGCTCGAATAAATAAGATATATGCATAAATATT
Organism: Tanacetum coccineum; assembly: GCA_026074375.1. Classification (NCBI taxonomy): domain Eukaryota; kingdom Viridiplantae; phylum Streptophyta; class Magnoliopsida; order Asterales; family Asteraceae; genus Tanacetum; species Tanacetum coccineum. The sequence continues at coordinate 8,536 of BQNB010049192.1, read as the reverse complement.
ATATGTTTTGTGTGAGATTGTTATATCATGGTTTCCTGGACATGCTAAGAGTAGTGGTAACTGTTAAGATCGATCTAGTACAACCTTAAGAAACCGAACGATCAAAACAATGTATAAATCGAATGAGCATAAAAACATATGGACCGAACGAGTAATTTTTCATGAACCGAACGAGTAAATCATAGTGAGGACCGAACGAGTGAGTCCTAGTGAGGACCGAACGAGTGAATCTAGTATGGGTCGAACGAGTGAATGTTTATTGAGGACCGAACGAGTGGATCAGGTATGAACCGAACGAGTGAATCATTGTAAGGACCGAACGAGTGACTAATTGCATGGACCGAACGAGTGATTGCTGGTGAGGACCGAACGAGTGATTGCAAACGTGGACCGAACGAGAGAAAGATAGTGAGAACCGAACGAGAGACAGTTAGTGAGGACCGAACGAGCAACTCATAGTGAGGACCGAACGTAATCTAGCCTTAAGCCCTTTTTTAAAGCAAAATCAGAAACTGTCAACTTATTTAAAGCTGTTTTTTTTTAGCTTAATTACACTTTTCATAAAAAGGAATTTTATGTGTATTTTGACCATAGTTGTTAAGCCCCACGAGCTTAAAACAACTTTGCTTCACAAAGGTTTTCAAAAAAAAAAAGGAAAGACAAGGGGTTCCGCGGTGAGCAAACTCGAACCCGGTACCCCTCATACAGTCCCCCTTTTTACAACACTCAAAACCCGCTGCTCCCTTATGGGGTCTTTTTCGTTAAAGACTCAAGGGCCTTGTTACTTATAGACATTTTGGGCTATTAAGCTTATAAGCTGTTAACAGCTTATAACGAGCTTATTTTTAAGCCAAACTTTTATTTCTTATTTTTCGTAGGATTGTTATAGTATAAAGAATTTTTAGTAAAAATTTCAGAATTTTTCGAAGTAGTTTAGTATTTTTTACAATTTAATTTAGTTAAAAGTTTAAAAAATTCATAAAAAATACAAAAATTATCAAAAAAAATATTTTTCTTTTTTAGAAAATTTTATTTTGTCATCTAGTTTGTAGGAAAAATTTAAAAATCTTCGTAGGGTCATTTTTACAACTTTTCATTTTTTAAAGAGCGGTCCGGGTGCGGGATTTTGTCTTGACTCGTTTTTGGGTCAAACGAACTCCGTTTTCGGTCTAGTCTTTTTCATTCTTCGTTATTTGTTCCCTAGAGTAGTTTAGAACCAAAAATTTCTTCGTAGGGTTAATTTTGAAGATTTTAGGTTTTTCCCCCTTTGTTCGGGGCCCGTGCTCTCGTTTTCTAGCTTAATTTCTTAATTTTTAGGTTTTTTCTTAAACGTTTTTGTTTATTATTGTTTAATTTAACTTTTCCACACTTTCAATTCAATTCTCTCCTTCAAACTCAAATCTTCGACTGTATCGATTTTCCAGTCCAGCCTCGTTGGGGATAAACGACCCGGGAACATTCTATACTACTTCTCGGTATTATTGATCTTGTTGATTTTTAGACTTATATATATTTTATATTTTATCATATATTATATATTTAGTGTAAAATCGACCGATCAATGTCCAAACCCGAAGGCGATTGAAGCTAAACCCTTGAAATCGGTGAAGGAAGAAAAAGTGGAGAAGGCAGGGATTCCAAACCTAATGGCTCGTGTTTATATGATGGCTACGGAAGAAGATAAAGTGAAACCTAACGTTGTCACATGTACAATTCTTGTCAATTCTAAACCCGCTCGTGTGTTATACGATTCAGGTGCAAGTGTCTCATTTGTGTCTTATGAATTTAGCAAAAACTTATCCATTCCACCAAATAAACTTCCTTTTCCTTTAGAAGTAGAAATAGCCAGTGATAAAGTTGTGGTGGTGTCTAATGTGTATCGTGAAGTGGAGATTGAAATTGATGATATCGTATTTAGAATTGATTTGATTCCCATAATGTAAAGAGTATTTGATATAGTAATCGGTATGGATTGGCTTGATAAATATAACGCCAATATCTTATGTAGTCAAAAGTTAGTCCGGGTGATGAATCCTTAAGGTCATGAGATCAGAATATCTTACGGAGAATAAAGGAAGGGGATCTAAGTTCTTTTCCGTAATGAAGGCTAGGAGATATTTGTCACGTGGTTGCCATGCTTTTATGGCACATGTGATAAATACAAATTTTGAGAAGAAAACTATAGAAGATGTTCCAATTGTTAACGAATTTCTTGACGTCTTTCCTGAAGAATTGTCGGGTATCCCGCCAGAAAGGCAAGTCGAGTTTTAAATTGATCTTATTCCGGGTGCAACTCCTATAGCTAAAACTCCATACCGTTTAGCTTCGTTTGAAATGGAGTTAATGAGTCAACTTCAAGAATTACTAGACAAGGGTTTTATTCGCCCTAGTAGTTCACCATGGGGAGCTCCGATCCTATTTGTTAAAAAGAAGGATGGTAGTATGAGAATGTGCATTGATTACCGTGAGTTAAACAAAGTCACAGTAAAAAATGTATATCCTTTACCAAGAATAGACGACCTCTTCGATCAAATCCAAGGTGCAAAATGGTTTTCAAAGACTGACTTACCTTTAGGTTATCACCAATTGAAGTTCCGAGAAGAATACATTCCTAAGACGGCTTTTAGGACGAGTTATGGGCACTTTGAATTCGTTGTTATGCCATTTGGTCTTACTAATGCGCCGACCATTTTCATGGATCTCATGAACCAGGTTTGTAGACCAATATTAAATAAGTCTGTTATTGTGTTCATCGACGACATCCTTGTTTACTCCAAAAGCAAGGAAGAACATGAAATTCATTTACGAGAAATCTTAGAAACTCTTCGAAAAGAAAAATTGTATGCCAAATTCTTAAAATGCGAATTTTGGTTACAAGAAGTTCAATTTCTTGGTCATGTTATAAATTCTGAAGGTCTTAAGGTTGATCCGGCTAAGATTAAAGCAGTGATGATTTGGCAAACTCCGAAGAATGTTGGCGAAATACAAAGTTTTCAAGGTCTCGCGGGTTATTACCAAAGATTTATTCAAGATTTTTCTAAAATCGTGTCCTCATTAACTAAGCTCACAAAGACAGAGGGTCTTTTGAAATGGGACGAACAAGAAAAGCATTCATACCTTACGAAGGAAGCTTTGTGAAACTCCAATACTCGTTTTACCGAATGGAACCGAAGATATGGTTGTTTATTGTGATGCGTCTTATGTCGGTCTTGGGTGTGTTCTTATGCAACGGGGCAAGGTTTTTGCCTATGCTTCAAGAAAATTGAAAAAGCATGAAGAAATCCAACTCATGATCTTGAATTTGCGGCGGTGGTTTTTGCTTTGAAGATTTGGAGGCATTATCTTTATGGTGTAAAATTCATAATTTACACCGATCATAGAAGTCTTCAATATTTCTTAGAAAAGAAAGATCCAAATATGAGGCAACGAAGGTGGTTGGATTTACTCAAGGAAGTTTTATGGGGAAAAAAAAAAAAAAAAAAAAAAATATTTTGTGGAAAAACGTTTACCAATCCGAGTAAAGCGAACGTGGTGGCGGACGCGTTAAGCCAAAAGGAAAGAGAAAAAGTGACGAAATTTCACTCATTACGAATGATCATTACTTCCGATCTCTTTGATAAAATAAAAGCGGCTAAAGTGGAGGCATTGACGGAAGAGAATTGGAAAAGTGAGTGTATCATATCTTACATTCCTCATAAAAGCAGCTTAAACGGCTCAACGAAGGTGTTACGATTCAAGAACAAAGGAAAACTTGGTCCTAGGTTTATAGGACCGTTTAAAATTTTGAAGCGAGTGGGAGAAGTAGCATATGTCTTAGAATTACCCGAAGAAATAAGGGGTATTTACAATACCTTTCATGTGTCATATCTAAGGAAGTGCTTAGCGGAAGAGTCAAGTGTGATCACCTTGGAGGATGTAAAGATAGATCCGAAACTAACCTCCCGAGAAGAACCGATAACAATTTTAGGAAGGAAATTAAGACAACTTCGCAGCAAGATAATCCCATTAGTGAAAGTTAAATGGAAGCATCGAAAGGGGACAAGCATTAGGTGGGAACCAGAAGAGAAAATGAGGATTAGATATCCTCATTTATTTCAAGAGTATATTTCGGGGACGAAATCTTATTTAAGGGGTGGAGAGTTGTAACACCCATTGCCCGACAAGGTATTATTTTATGATATGAATAATAGTAATTAATCATTTAGAATGTATTATTAAGTAAAATGATAAAGTTATAAGTCATAATTAAATAAGTGACTAGTGAATTAAAGAAGAGAGCTTAAAACATGAAGAATGAGACATAAATGACTAGAGTTGCCAATTAGGCAAACTTAAATTAATAAATATTAATGAAATGAAACACCTAACCTTTTTAGAATTATAAAAGTACAGGGGTGTGTGTTCTGTGTCGACTTAAACAAGAAAGGAAAAAGAGGAAGATTTGAAAATTGATCAAATTGGTAAAATTGAACAAGAAGAAAAGAATAAAATCCACTAGGAACCCATAAATTGCACTCTCTATACCAAGATAAGTAAAATTCCCAATTCGAAATTAGGGTTTATGTGTTTATCTTTGGATATATTGGTTAAAGGTAGTCAATTTATGATTCTAGAATATTAATTAGTTGTTATTAGGGTTAATTTTCCTATAGGAAGCAAAGGAGGATCGAGCCTTGAATTCAAGTAGGAGTTAGTGGCATAATTAAGGTAAGTATATTGACTAAACACGTTAATGTGATCACAATGTGAATTCTATTATGTTATGATTATTTTTGTTCAAGGAATTTGTAAATGTATGTAGCTTGGATCCAATGCTAGTAATGTAATGTTAGCATAATTATTTATGCTTGTGAAAGGTATGTAATTTGTGTGAATGTGTTCATTGAATGAGTAACGTCTAGTTAACCACTAGTAGTAACTTAGTGAATGGTGTTTATGTCATACACTTACTAAGCGTTTTGCTTACGTATAGCATTTTGGATTCGGTAAGTAGAAGACCCTCTTTTGATCAAGGAGTATTGAAGTTGAAGCCCCAAGTGTTTATTGTCGTTTTTGATAAATTTCTTGTATGCTATATGGGTCAATTTCATTTTGGATCAAAAAATAATATTTAAACGATCATATATGTCATGTGTGGGTCCAATGTTAGTGTCTAGTTTGTTTTGTCAAGTAATGCTCGAAGGGATATGTATGTATAGCTTTGAATCGGTCCAGGAACGTTTAGTAGTGGTTCATGATTTTGTTGTCTAGTGATAGTTAAGGAATGGAAACTTGGCGAAGGATGTTGCCAAAGAAATTAGTATAAATTAGTTCATGAATTTGGATTTGATCTTTAGAATATGTTATATTGGCTTTTGAATTCCAAGTATTATATCCTGTAAAAAGTTTACGCCATAACCCAGAAGGTTACGCCGTAACAAAAAATGGGGTACCTTCTAAGGTGCCGTAAACTTATGTTTACGCCGTAACATAAAACAAGTTAAAGTTTGTGCCGTAATCATCTCTTGGATTACGCCGTAACCTCATATTTGAGGATACATTTAGAGAGAATGAAATTTAAAGGAATTTTCATTAATGATAAGACTTAATGGATTTATTTGTGAATAGTAAAGTTTATAAGGGTCTTGAATATATAAAAATTGATAATAAAAATTGTAAAGTAACAACGTGAAGTTCTTTTGGTTTTACGTTATTAAAATGCTTTATATTTTTTGTCATTTTTAGTCAAATCTTATTTAAGGGGTGTTTCATAGTGTATGATTTAGTTGGTATATTCCATAAACTTGAAATATATTTGAGTTGTTCGATTTTACCGTTTCGTTAGAAAGGTTAATAGGAAGGTAAAAGACCGTGAATAGGTCACGGGGAAAGTTGGAAGGAAATGTAGTGATCGAATTTGAAATCTGATTTTGCTATTTCATGTGTAAGCTTCTGAGAGGTATCTTGACCTATCTAAGTGTAGGGCTGAGCATACAGACCATTCTGTAACACCCCCAAATAGGGTCACAGGGGAATAATGAGTACGGGAGTGTTACTTCATAGATCAATAGCACAAGATATGAGAATGACCTCTAAAAGAGTCGTTTAAAATACGATACATTGGATTTATTGAAATTGTTAAACAGAAAAGGCAACGCGGCTTAAATTGTATCAAACATTGAAATAACAAAGATTTTAGATCATAACAAAAATCCCAAGATGTAATGACTCCAAATCTTTTATGCATGACTCCCCAAAAGAGTATCCCCAATGTATCCTTAGCACCTCGTGCCTCATTGACCTGAGAAAACATGCTTTAAAACGTCAACATAAAGTTGGTGAATTCATAGGTTTATGTAAATATAATGTAGGACCGCAAGATTTCCAAGTGTATGATAGTGCAACAGATGCAAACATCACAAAGTGTAATTACGTTTCCCTAAGCTCATGACACTGAAGCTCGACATGTATGATTTGCAATATAAATTGCCAACATTGCCCTTGATGATGTTCTAACCCGCAACATCCCAAATCCGACATGGTATACATCCGTTGGTTCACTCCGTGACACCAGTGAGAGCTACTCACCCGGATGGGGATGTCAATCCCAAATAGATCTATTTATAACATTCGCGCTCACACAAAGTAATTGACAGTTCATGATAATGGGCACAGTGGGTTATCGCTACTTAGGCAAACACGTAATCATGATAAAATGTACACTTGCGTCCAATTTGTAAAACAATGCATGTTTCTCACCCCAAAAGTTGTAAATCATTGATATAGTAAAACATGGGGCTATGAACTCACCTTAGTGAATAAACTGATGTATATGAATCAAGTGAATGGAAACGTCACAAAAGAAAATAAAAGACCCCGCAATGCAACAAAATTAATGATATAAGGTCTTATGAGTACAATGTACTAAGGTTAAGATCCATTAAGCAAATGGATCCTACACCACCTAATAGTCTTTGTTTAGTTTTAAATGTCAAAACAATGTTTAAACCGTACTTTATTGAATAAAGGTGTTTACATTTGTATCCGTAAAATAAAGTGTGGTTTTTGTCTCACAATTGATTGCTTGTTAGTAATTCATGTTTTAATATTGTTATTGATTATATAATGATATTATATAATTGGTTTAATTGTTTTTATAAAATAGTGCACAAAAATGAAGATAGTGCACACGGTTTTATAAACCTCGTATCTTTACCGTTTTAACCCCGTTTCCAGTGTTTCTTATGTCTATGGTTTCGTATTAAGAAAATCTATCAAAATATTATATTTATAATATTTATGCCCCTGATGAACAGTAGTTCTAATTGTTTTTATAAAATTATATAAAACTACTTTTATATAATTAATCGTCGTAACCTTCCAAAAGTCATAACTTACTCATATTTAATCCGTTTCGCTTGTTCTTTACATGTATGGATTCGTATTTGAAAAGTATAATCAAATTTTATATTTATAATATGGTTTGGTACTGTTATGAACAGTAACAGTAAGTGAAAGTTTATAAAAATACTTTTTATAACTTTAATTATTGAAATCGTATTTTAATTGTATCTCGTTCGTTTTAATTCGGTTTTTAGTGATTCCTATGTCCACGTCTTCGTAATTAAAAGCTCTATTTATGAAAATTATTTCCCAACAGTATACTGTCATGAACAGTAACTTATTTTTATAAATTTACTTTTATAAAATAATGTATAAAGGTAAAAATAGTGCACAAGGTTTTTATAAACCTTGTATCTTTATCGTTTTAGCTCCGTTTTACGCGTTTCTTATGTCCACGTTTCGTATTAAGAAAATCTATCGAAATATTATAGTTATTATATTGTTAAATACTGTTATGAACAGTAACAGTAGGTAAAAGTTTATAAAAATACTTTTTATAACATTAATTATTGGAATCGTATTTTAATTGTATCTCGATAGTTTCAATTCGGTTTTTAGTGATTCCTATGTCCACGTCTTCGTAATTAAAACCTCTATTTAGGAAAATTATTCTCCAAAAGTTTACTGTCATGAACATTAACTTATTTTTATAAATTTACTTTTATAAATATACTTTTTAACTTAAACTTGTAAATAACGTATCATCTTCATTTTAAATCAATTTTTCGAGTTTCTTACATGTTTGGATTCATCATGAAAAGTACTACCTTTATAAAATATCCCCCTTAGTAGATCAGATCTGAAACAGTGAATTTTTTTATAAAATAACTTTTATACATTTAATTATTGTAAACTTAAAAGTGTCATATCTTTTTCGTTATAGCTCGGTTTTTCAAGTTCCTTATATGCTTACGATCCTTGTGATAAGTACTAATTAAATAAAAGATAAAATATATATGTTTATATATGAATTCCAACAGTAGGTATGCAAGTTTTTACTTAATTAGTTTTATACACTTGTTTTATATACTTTTCACTTTATTAAACCATTACAAGTCCTCCAACTTAATACATAACATAACTTGATATATCTTAAGTCCTCTATAATATGTCCATGAGTAAGTGTCCTCAAAATCATTTGTTCATAACTTTT